>CM019151.1:63328718-63599017 GCA_009733165.1 Naja naja | reverse complement strand
TTTTTTTTAAACAAATTTTATTCAATTTTTAACAATTTTTAAAACAGCTCTTTTCAGTAGACAGCATGTTCCCGGTCATCACTTTTACATGCAAATATGACAGTAAATCTATATTCATTTTAAACATTTGACTTCACTTCTATTCCATTTTAGCAGACAAAGGATCAAAGAAATTAATCCTAATCTCAAATCTTAATCTCAATCTGTATAGCCCCCAGTTCATTTCGAGTTAATTGCAAATATATATATATATTTTAAAAATCATTTATAAATCTTACAAATAACAATATATTTGCCCATCATATTAAAGATAAGGTTCATCCATATCTATCCTTTAATTATCTTCACATTGTTAATACTCTTTTATCATTTACAGAATTCTTTTGTCCGTCAGATTTGCCCTTTCATCACATATTCTCTCCATAATTCTAAATCCGCACAAATTTTAACACTAAAAAAAGAAGAAAAAAAACTAGACTTGCCCCCTTTTACTACTTTGAAAGTGGCACCTCAGTGGTTAATATAGTAGCATAATCATAATCATTCCCTTTAAAACGAAAGATAGAGAAAAGAAAAAAGAAAATAGGAAAAAGCTCCCTTACAATATATCTCTAATCGATCGGGTTCTGCAACACATATCCCCCTAAGATTTATTTATGGTTCCAAGATAATAATAAAATAACTAATCTTGGTTATTGACAAACCTCATTTTAGACATTTTCTAAAATCATTTCAATTAATTCAATTCATCTAATCATCATTTAGCTTTCTTTGTAAATAAGAAATAAAATGTGACCTTTACCAGTAAAATTGTCAGTAACCCCTATTGTTTTACACTTTTATAATCAATATATTCTTATTACCATTTCTTCATGCAGAACCCCCTTTAAATACGTTAGCCATTATCTCTATGCAAACAAGTTTTCTATTATGTATCTCCGTGTCTCTATCTTTTGTTCTTGTTTTTGTTCTTCTCCTCTCTTTTATCCCGCTATCCCTTCTCAATCCAGTTTAAATCCTCTCTCTCTTTACCTTTCTGCTTTCTCTATCCTTCTGGACCTTTCTAACCCTAATTTCATAAATGTTCCCCTTTTAATTACCTTCTTAGTTTCATTTTTTTGACCATCCTCCCTTTCCCTTTTATTTGTATTAATCTTTGTGTTATTGTTTTCTTAAAATGGCTTTCGCTTGACTCTCTCTCCTATTATCCTGTTCTCCCCTTCTATCCAGTTTAAATCCTCTCTCTCTTACCTTTCTGTTCCCTTTCCTTCTGAACCTTTCTAACATGCTTAATTTCAGAATGTTCCCCTTTTTAGATACTTTCTTAGGTTCCGTTTTTAGCCACCCTTCCTTTCCCTTTTATTATAATCTTTGTATTAATTGTCTTTTTAAGATGGCTTTCTCCTGTGCTGGCTCCACCCTTTCCAAGGCTCTTCTTCTTTTGTTCAGCATTTGAATGCCCATATTTTCTGCAACATGTTAGTTCAGTCACTTCCTGTAACAGTTCTTTCATACTTTTAAACTCCATTTTGATTCTTTGATGACCACCAAAATTTTAATTTTCCTTATTTCTTCTTCTAAATTTTCTATGATCCTAACCCAGGTCCAGAGTCTATATCAATATCACCAATTAGTCCGATAGTCCGTCTTTGTGTATTCAAGCTTTCACTTTCTATGAGTCTTGCCTCTTTAAAATGTAACAACTCAATCCACAAAGGAACAAGATAGTTTCTTACTTCTTTAGCTTCCAATTTTTCTCCACAAAGTGGCACTTTCTGCACAGAGTCTTAACCCTTTCCTTTTATTTTGATATTCAAAGTTTTCCGAGCCCCAAACTTAAGTTCTTACGCTGGCTTCTTCCTTTCCGGTTCAAGCCCCTTATAGCTGTCAAAAATATTTTACTTATTTTTTCATCACTTGAACTGCGCGCTTGTTTCTCTTTTTAAAAACTCATCTTTATCTTAATCCGGGTGCCTTGATCTTACCATCCGATACTCCCGTTCCTCTGCTGTCGACTTCTCTTTTCCTCCTGCACCAATCCCAATTTGAGACCTTCTTTCGAGGTGGCCATTTCTGACCACCACCTCTTGACTTCGAGGAAAAGACCAGACCCAAAAGGGGAGAGCGCTCTCACTGGCTGAGATTTCCTTTCTCCGCCTCGAGGTAGCTTCAGCCCCGAACCTTGCAGGATCGGGCTCAGACGCAAGAGCCAGGCTGCGGTCGTGGGCGATCACAAACCGCCTGTTCTTGAGAAGGCTCAACCCGGAAGTCCCCTTGATCATTATTTTCTTGAGAAACCTCATCCATGGTGGCTTTGATTAGCTCTTGAAATTCCACCTGAGTTTTGTTCTGTTTTAAAAAGAGGCAAATTAATACAGCTTTTTTCCTGACATTTTTTCTGTCTGAATTGAGGCTATTCACAAAGTATGTTTATAGACTTTCTATCTTTTGTAAGACGGGGGGGGGGAGAGAGAGGGAGAGAGGGAGGGAAAGAGAAAGGAGGGAGAGGGAGGGAGGGAAGTAGAGAGACACAGAGAGACAGACAGACAGAAAGAGAGAGAGAGGAGGGAGAGACAGAAAGATACAGACAGACACAGGCACAGAGACAGAGACAGAGAGACAGAGAAAAAGAGATAGAAAGAGACAGAGACAGAGAGAAATCAGTCTCCTTCACATCCCAACTACTTTGAAGTATTCATTTGCTTTAGAATGTTTTGGAATGAACAAAATCTCTTTTTCAGGCATCTCTATGGGAGATGATTAATGCTTTTGGATACCTTCAATAGATCTGCGCCAATTTTTTGATGCACAGTGTAGACAGATTGTTCCTTTCTGCACTGATGCCTGCTGTTATTTTAGTGACCCTTGTGTCATTGGTCCAGATGCTTCCCCTACACTGTATAGAGAACATCTTCTCCTGTGGTTGTTGTGTCTAAATCAAGTCCAGCTACCTCTTCACACCAGTCCTGCATCACAATGCCTTGTTTCCTTTGAACACATTTCCTTCCTGTAGCTCTTGTGATTTCCATGCCATGTGCAGGGTTGATAAATTGATTCATCCTGTTTTTCCCATTTCAATAAACAGATTCTGTACCTGCACAGAAGAAAAAGAAGATTGGAATTGAATTTGTTGCTGTTCAGCACTTTGGCCAACAGGAGGGTGAAAAGGATATATGAGCAGCCAAGCTAGCAGTCTCCAATTTGCAAGAACTACTTTTAGTTTCTTCTGAGATTTGTTCATGATACAAATCTTGCAAAGATGGGATGAGCTAGGAAAATGAACTAATTAACCATAAGTAACACATGGCTGGGTTCTTACTCAAGGCAAGGTGGGTGGTAAGTCTAATAAAAAATACTGCAGGCTACACTGTCTATACAATATCATCAAGAGAGCAAAAGAATTGAAATGGAATATATATATGTACAAATGCTTCTTTGTGAATCACAGACATTTCCCTTTTTTCCTCTTTTTGGGAAAGAGACATGTAAACTCGAAAAGTGAATCATGGGTATTCAGTGAAAGATGACAACATGTGTGAGATTCACTACCCACAAATTTATCACAGTCAAGTTCAATTTAATTCAGCCATCTGAAGAGATTGAAAAAGTATCATCTGGGAGTAAGAGAAGGCTTTTATCTGAACAAATAATTACCTAGATTTGAGACTTCTGCAATGGAATTGGGGAAAGTGTTTACAGCAACCTGAGCTTTCCAATAAATTTCACTCTCACCATAATGGTGCAAATTCCAGAGCACCGCAATTCCTTCTCATTGCTTCACTGTTTGCTACGTATAGAAGCTGAGTACTACAGATCTAGGAAGCTAACCTAAAATAATATGGCAGTTTTAAGAGAAGAAAACAGCTTTAGGATCAGAATAAACAGAATAACAGGGTTGGAAGGGACTTTGGAGGTCTTCTAGTCCAACCCAGAGGTGGTATTCAGCAGGTTCTGATCAGTTCTGGAGAACCGGTAGCGGAAATTTTGAGTGGTTCAGAGAACCGGCAAATCCCACCTCTGACTGGAGATTCTACACTATCCTTCCCCTGCCACGCCCACCAAGCCACGCCCACAGAACCGGTAGTAAAAAAAATTGAATCCCACCACTGGTCCAACCTAATGTTCAAGCAGCAGACCCTATAGTGAAACAGATCAGATTTCCTCTATAATGTATATGCTTTGGGCTTAGTAAACTGTTTATTTCCCCAAAACATTTTTTGAGTGATTGTATTGTTAGAGTTAACAATCACATCAACCTCAAGAGGCTGCCATGATGTTAACTGGATAGAACTACATTAACGGAACAGAATCCACCACAAAATCAACAAGTTAACTTTAGTCCAAAGAATTCATCCAAATAAGCATTATTTTATTATTGCAAAACGATATTCAAGCATCTCCCAGTTTGCCATTGGCACCAATTGGGCATAAAAATGAGATTGGAACCAAACAACCCATCCCCAAACCTTTGCAACTGCATAAAGTGAATGAAAAAAGGTCCAACTGTATAAAGTGAATGAAAAAAGGCCCACTTCACATATGAGGATATATTCAGATTGTACTAAGTATAAAAAGTTGGGATGTAACACTTGGCATAACACTTATCAGGAAAAGCAGTGTGGTCCCAGCATGTCTGGCTTCTCTTAGTAGCAGGTTCTTACTATGGGGAGTGTTATGTATGTAGGTTTGAATGTTATTGGTTTATTTGAACTGTTCTTGTAAAATGTCAAATGGTATTGGTTTAAATAGTGCGGGAAGAAACCCTGCACTCCCATTGGCTGGCGACCACAGCTGCAGGCTATAAGAGGCAGCCGTAGCCAAGCCAGAACGGGTCCATTTGAGCTGTAGTCACTTAATAAACTCTTTGCTGGAACTCCTCGCCTGACTCTTCATGCAAACTTAACACTGGCGGCGAGGATGGGATTTCCTGAAGAGAAGACGACGCGAAGAACAAGCAACAGAGCGAGATGGCTGCGCTGAACACCCCCCCAGCCCCATTCGATCCGGGCGGCGAAGACTGGGAATCGTATGCGGATCGCTTCCAGATGTATCTGGAAGGAAACGACCTTGCCGACATCCCGAGACGGAAGAGGGCGGTTTTTCACGCACTGCGGTCCGCAGTCTTCAAAATGGCGGCGCGGGGGAGCTGCAGAGCTGAAGGTAATGGAATGGCCCGATTTAGAGAAACTTTTAAGAGCCCATTACGCACAAGTATCGTGCCTCATTAAGAGACACGAATTTTACCGTCGGGATCAAGGGATAGCGAGAATGTTAATGACTTCATGGCAAGTTTAAGGGACATTGGGGGTGCTTGTGACTTTACCAACTTAGAAGAGGCCATGCGTGATCGGTTTGTTTTAGGCCTTAAAGATAAGGTCTTACAAAGCAAACTATTAATGAAACCTAAGATCACATTTAAAGAGGCCATTGAAGAAGCTGTTTCAGCGAAGCCACCAAGTCCTCAGCAGCGCCATGAAAAGATTAACAAGGCCTCAAGCCAGGCCTCAAGCCATTCTGATGGGGAAAAATCCACAACAGCCCATTGCGAACAAATAGACTCTGATTCAGATGGCAGTGAGGCAGAGGAGGGATTTTAGACTCAGAATGGAGAAGAAGAGAAAAGACTCTGGGAAAAACAGGCAAGGATTCTATTGCAGAGGCTGTGGGGGCACCCCACTGAATGCAAGTTCTTTGACTCCATCTGCCTACGTTGAGAAACGGGGTCACATAGCCAGAGTCTGCAAATCATCCAGAACTCCACCTAGTAGGAAAAAATTTCCTGATAAAGACTTTAAGCCCAACAATTTCCTTGAAAAGATGGGGCGAAATTTAGAAGCAAATGGCAAGAATGAAACTCACCAAACAATCACTATTGGTCATTCTTCACCCTTAAAAAGCAGAACAGTACACGTGAAGGTGTTTATTGAAGGAAGGCCTTGCCAAATGGAAGTGGACTCAGGCTCTTATTTATCTATGGTGTCATGGGACACTATCCACAGACTCTTTCCCAACATTCAGAAGAAGCATTTCCAGAAGCAAGCACTGACTCTTAAAGACTACCAAGGGAACAAGATTCTAGTAGTTGGAGCAAGAGATTTCAACGTGCAGTTTAAAGGCCACACCAAACGTTTGCCCCTGACCATCGTTCTGTTCTGTTCTTTTCTACTCCACTCCACTCCACTCCACTCCATTCCATTCTATTATTTCCATTTCCATTTCCATTCTATAATTCTATTCTATTCCATTTTCAATAATTCTGTTCTATTCTATTCTATTCTATTCTATTCCATTCCATTCTATTATTTTCATTTCCATTTCCATTCTATAATTCTATTCTATTCCATTTTTTATAATTCTATTCTATTCTATTCTATTCTATTCTATTCTATTCTATTCTATTTCTATTCCTAAGTGAATCTTGGATTATGCCATTACAATCAGGTGCCAGCAAAAGTAATTAATCTGCAGACAAAATGGGGCTGCAAATCACTGTTTATTTGATGCTTTTTTGATTCCAAACACCATCCCCAACATCTTACTGATGGTGGAAGGCAGTTTGAGTCTCCAGGGCACTTAATAACCATGCAGGCTTCTTTGATCTCCTTCCAAATTCTGTCTCCCCGGAGCAGGTGATCTAAATGTACACCTTCTTGGCACACATTGGCAGTAGAACTTGATCTGTCTCTATTAGCACTTTCCTCCCGGGAAGACGAACCTTTTGAAGTTCAGTTTGTAAAGATGTTCTGGGAATGTTGATATTGGGGAACTCTGCCTTGGATTGCTGATGTTTATATAGGCACTAAATATTGGAGGGAAGGAAGGAATGAAAGTTCAAATGCCTCATTTTTTAAAAACTTGCAGATATCTCGCTATGGCAATAAGCCAATGACTTCATTAATATAACTCTAGGTCTTCAGTTCACAGGACTAATTATGGGTCTTTTTGTACCACAGATCATTTATACATGGTGTTTTGATACCCATCTAGCCTCCTTACATTGTAGGGTTAGGGTTAGGCGCAGGGGTGGGCTTCAAAAATTTTAGCAATCAGTTCTCTGCCTGGTTACTGGGTGGGTATGGCCATGGTGGGCGTGACCTAGTTGGCCTCCTGCATCAAAGGGGGGCATTTTTGTCCTCCCCAGGCTCTGGAGGCTTTCCTTGAGCCTCTGCGGGGGGCAAAATGGCCTCCCCGGGCTCTGGAGGCTCTCTGGAAGCCAGAAACAGACCCATTTCCGGCCTTCCCAAACTTCTGGGTGGCCCATTTTTCACCCTCCCCAAGCCTCCATGCACACCCTGCACTTACCTGCATCCAAAAATGGGCTGCATGGGGACTACTGGGAGGGGTGGGGTGGGCAGGGCGGGGCCAGCCAGGAGTGGGATTTGGGGGTTCTCCAAACTGCACAGAATCTGAGCTATGGGCTCTCCCGAACCCCTGCAAACCCCCAGCAGCCCACTCTGGTTAGGCTTACAAATATTATATCTTTTGCAATTTTGAGGTAAAACCTACCAGAGAGAGAAGGGTGTTATGTCTCTTGTGGCTGCACAAGGACTCAAGGCTAGCTACCTACTTGACCCCTCCTTTCTGCCTTCTGCCTAGCTAAGAGTTGCCCAACATTTATAACCTGTATAACCACTGTCTTTCTTTCCTTTTAATACCTTGAATTGTCACAGTTTAAATCTACATCAGTTTAGCAACTTCATGCATCTGATGAAATAAACTGTAACTCATGTGTAAATCTTATGCTTCTGAGTGAATCTGTCAATGTAAAAAAGTGCTACCAGATTCCTTCTGATACTTAGCTACCATGGAGCAAGATGGCTTTCCTCTTAATAATGCTAAAAGGTGAACCAGGAACTCCATCATTGCTCTTCCACATCTGCAAAGCAAGCTACCTCATACTCTGTTTTCTCTTCAGATCATATAAATCTTTCGCCCTTTACACATATCTCTATCCCATTAGACCAAGGATGTCAAACTTGATTTCATTGAGGACCGCATCAGGGTTGTGTTTGGAGGGACTGGGATGGGTGTGGCTAGGGTGGGCATGGCCAGCTTGATGTCACTCATGTCGGGGGCACCTATGGTGGCTTGAGCACTGTGCCAGCAAGATCTGTTTCCAGCTGCGACAACTTCCTGCAACCCTCTACCAGCAAAAATGGACCTTGGGAGGGCTGGCAGAGATACCACGGGCCGATCCTTCGGTGTTTCCAGGACATCCCCATGGGCCAGATCTAAATATTTATTTATTTATTTATTTTATTTTATTTTATTTGACTTGTATGCTGCCCCCTCTTCAAAGGCCTTGAGCTCTTGGGCCTTGAGTTTGACACCCTTACTATAGATTCTAAAGTATACCCTATAGAGCAGCGGTAGCTAACCTTTTGGGCTCCTGTGCTGAAAATTCTGTGCATGCTTGTGCACATTTGCTTGCATGCCAGCACTTAGAAGGCAATGTGTGCAGCCCCCCACCCTCAAGATGCAAGATGATCCCCATGCCACCCCCTTACATGCACTGCACATAGCTGATTTTCGGGCCTTTTTCAGCTTTCCAGAAGCTCGAGGGAAGCCTCTGCTGCCTTTGGAGGCTGAAAAATGGGCCCGTTTCATCACTGGAAATACAGGAAGTGATGAAATGGGCCTGTTTTTCGGCCTCCAAAGACTGCAGAGGCTTCCCTTGAGCCTCTGGGAGGCTGAAAAAGGCCCAAAAATCAGCTGGGAGGCACACACATGTGCAGTAAGGTAAGTTTGCCTGGGGCTTGTGTGCCTGCACAAATGGCTCTGCATGCCACCTGGGGCACACATGCCATAGATTCACCATCACGGTGAAGTGTGTGGGGTAGAGCATACTCTACCCCACACACTTCACCCTCAGTATAATTCTTCCCAATCACAGGAGAGGTGATGTGAAAATGAATGACGAACTGGATTTGTGATACTGGGATGCAACAGGAACAATTCTGACAAGGGCTTAAGCTGCAATTCTACTCCTCTTGTAAGATGGAGTGGTACATCTGGTAAAATTTTGTTTTATTTGAAGCAAGAATCGCTACATAAATCCCAAAGACTTAATATATGCCTAAGGTTTTGCATTTCACTATTATTACCGTAGCTAGCATTAACTTTAAGTGCCGGGTCTTCTCCCAGGGCATTTGTGGAACTAGCTTGATTTAGTATGTCAGGAGGACTCATGAACACTTTGGTAATGATCCTGTCTCAATTCTAATTGGTTCTAACAATGCAATAACTTACCTACATCCATAGGCAAAAATGTTCTCTAACATTTATTCACTGATATCTATATGTGTGTGTGTGTGTGTGTGTGTGTGTGTGTGTGTGTGAAAAATGTCATCCTAATGTTGTAACAAAGGACCACTGGTAGATGTGAAATAGATATTTGCTTGCAGTTTGCCTGATTATCTATCACGGCATTTCCCAGCTGCTTACAAAATATAGCAAAATACACTGAGCTCAAATAAATCTATAGGCACATTGAACATTACTCAGCTTAACAAAATCAACTGTAGCTCAATAGACATCGGTCCTCATTAATAATGATGCCAAAGGTCTTGATCTTGTTCAAATGAAAGGATAGGGAATCCCTACATTGAGAGTCCCACAGTAGGTCCTCCTCACCATTGAAAAAGAAAAAAGAAATTGACCTGGACAGTCCCATGTATTGTGGTAGATAATGATGTCTCTTTCCCTCTGAATTATTTTCATATTAGATGAAGCATTGTCAGGTGCAAGAAATCAGGGACCAGGATAGAATTCAAAAATGCTACAAGTTTATTTCTTGCACAAGAATCTGAACTATTACCGTGTTTCCCCGAAAATAAGACACTGTCTTATATATTTTTTGGCTCCCAAAAACACACTAGGTCTTATTTTCAGGGTAGGTCTTATATATATATATATTTTAAATGAAAAAAAAAACACTTACCATATTCATGTAGAACAATGTACATTTATTCATGTACGAAACCATGAACAAATCGCATACCGTGTTTCCCCTAACATAAGACACTGTCTTATATTTTTTTTGGCTCCCAAAAACACACTAGGTCTTATTTTTGGGGTAGGTCTTATTTTCGGGGTAGGTCTTATTTTCGGGGAAACACGGTATCAGTTGAGGCAAATTGGTGTCAGATTGTTCTGACCAAGGGTTGCTGAGACCATAATTAAGCACACACTTAGTCCAAACAATTCTTGTTTTATTTCAATGCTGGGAATTATGTTCATTCCCAGCCCATAATGAGTCCCAAACTGTTCCTTGAGATAAGCACCCACCTTTATCTCATTTGAATTGCTGTCAACAACTGAAGTGCCAAATTAACTGTAAAAAACCAACCGAAGTACAAAGTCCACACAGAGCTTCAAGGTTTAATCCGAACAGAGTGAACTACTTTGCTTCCTGCAAAGGTTTCTCTACCTTTGCACCTCCTTTCTACCTTAGGGGAGGGGCAATCACCTCCAAGCCTTACTCCCGAGTTGCCCCTTTTGTCTCAGCTGCTCTTGCCTTCTAGCAGCTCTGTGCACATGCACACTGGAAACATGCTCCCCTTGTTCCTCTGCCTCACTGCTGCCAGACTCCGGAGTCTCCGGAGTCAGCACACCACTCCCAGATGGCCCTGGCCCCATCTCTGCATCAGATGCAGGACCCTTGTCCAAGTCCTCCCCAGACTCCCGGACTGGTCCCCGTTCTTCCCCACTGTCCAATTCCGCTGTGGTCTGCCCAGGCTGTCAGTGAACCACAACACAGATAAAAATAAATGTACTTTGAGGAGGTTGGATGAAGGTCTCTTACAGAAGTATAGAGACTCCCAGCTAATGATGCATTTGACTCCATCCTTGGGCTCAGGCTGATAATCTCCTACTTGTATGCAAGAAAATAATAGCACATAGACTTATGTACCGCTCTTTAGTGCAGTCTCTGGGCAGGTTACAATGTCAGCATGTCTATGGAGATTCTCATTCATCCAGGTCATAGTTGTCCCAAAGATTCTTTTTCAAAAGGTAACTGGACTTCCTTGAAGATGTTTCACTTCTCATTCAAGAAGCTTCTTCTTCATCCAAGAAGCTCTTCTTGGATGAGATATAAAACATCTTCAAGGCAAAACAAGTCCAGTTGCCCTTTGAAAAAGCATTTTTGGGACAACCATGACCTGGAATCTTCATAGACAAACTGGGTCCTCATTTTACCAACCTTGGAAGGATGGAAGGCTGAGTCAACCTTGAGCCCATCAGGATCAAACTGCTGGCAGTTGAGTTGACATGACAGTGAAATTCTTAGACATTTAAGATTTCTTAATCCTCCCAACCAGTACTATTCCAGTGTTTGGATTGCTTCTACAGATCTGGAATGTTCTTCAAATAGCAAACAACAAGCAAAGACATTGAGGCAAAGCAAACATGCTTAACATTTGCATGTTTCCCTTAACAATTGCAGTGATTCACTTAACAACTATGGCCAAAAAAGGTCATAAAATTGGGCATGACTCGCTTAAAAAGCAAGTTAGAAATTCTGATTCCAATCATCATCGTAAGTCGAGGATTACCTGTATGAAGTTGGCTTCACCGTTGACACATTTTCCCATAATTTCATTTGCTATTTTTCTATGAAATCTTTTGCAACTCCCCATTGAGAAGCATAAAGGATCCCAACAGCTGTTAACATGAACAAAGCAAGTTCTGTATCCTTTGTAGGATTTTAAAGTTTAGTAATATAAGAAAATAGCATGCTGAAAAGAGAAATCTCCCTTTAAATTTTGCTTTCATTCTATCATAAATTGTTTTCCAATATTGTTGAGCTTACCACATTGCCACTAAACATGAAAAATGATTCTCTTGCTTGTTAGATTTCCAACAATCTTTAGAAAACAATTTGTCTATTTGTAGATTAGATTAGATTAGATTTATTAGATTTATATCCCACCTCACTTCCCCAAAGGGAACTCAGCGTACAACAAGATAAAAAAAAATTCTGTACAATATAAAAACAAGAAACTCATTCATACCAATCCAAAACATACACGGGGGAAAAGCAAGGTCTCAATACCATGCCCTCCGACAAAGCCAGGTCTTAATGGCTTTGCAGAAGGCAAGTAGATTTGGGATGGTTCTAATCTCCGCGGGGAGCATATTCCAGAGGGACGGTGCCACTACATAGAAGGCCCTAGCCCGTGGACCCGCCAGCCGACATTGCCTGGCCGACGGTATCCGAAGCAAGCCCTCCCTGTGAGATCTAACTGGGCGCTGGGAGGCATAAAGTTGCAGAAGGTGGTCTCACAGGTATCCCGCTCCTAAGCCATGAAGGGCTTTAATAGTTGTCACTAGCACCTTAAATTGCACCCGAAGACCACTGGTAACCAGTGCAGCTCGCGGAGGATGGATGTTATATGGGCACATCTAGGTGCACCCATAATCACTCGCGCATTTTGCACCAGCTGAAGTCTCCAGTGCTCTTCAAGGGCAGCCCCATGTAGAGCACATTGCAGTAGTCCAATCGAGAGGTGATAAGGGCATGAGCAACCATGTGAAGAGCCCCACGGTCCAGGAAGGGTCACAACTGGCGTAACAGGCGAACCTGTGCAAAGGTCCCTCTGGTCACAGCTGTAAGATGGTGGTAAATTGTAGCTGTGGATCCAGAAGGACTCCCAAGTTGTGAACTCGTTCTGAGGGGAGCAATTTCTCTCCCCAGTACTAAAGTTGGATAATCAACTGAACCCTGAGGGGCAAAACCCATAGCCACTCGGTCTTGTCAGGGTTGAGTCTGAGCCAAGCCCCCATCCAGATCCTCACATCCTCCAGGCACCGGACATCACCTCAACGGCCTCACTTGATTGACCGGGGCAGAGATGTACAACTGGGTATCATCAGCGTACTGGTGATACCCAACCCCATGTCGACGGATGATCTCACCCAGCGGTTTCATGTGGATATTAAAGAGGAGGGGAGAGGATGGAGCCCTGAGGAACCCGCATGGCAGGGCCCTAGGGCTCGATCTCTGCCCCCCACCAACACCGACTGAGTCCGGTCAGACAGGTAGGAGGAGAACCACTGTAAAACAGTGCCCCACTCCCAACCCCTGAGCGGCTCAGAAGGATACCATGATTGATGGTATCGAAAGCCGCTGAGAGGTCAAGAAGCACCAGAATGGAGGAAGAACCCCCATCCCGGGCCTGCCAGAGATCATCCACAAGCGTGATCAAGGCCGTCTCCGTGCTGTACCCGGGCCTGAAACCAGACTGCAAAGGATCCAGATAATCCGCTTCATTCAAGGCCCGAAGGAGCTTGTATAATCAATACCAGAGTAATATAGCTTTGATAGTATATCTTGCACCAATTTTCTCTAAGTGTAATGTTAACCATAAATGTGATATTTTTCCTCCTGAGTTATTCCTTTTGTTATGTATCAATGGCATAATGTCTGGATACATTTAATCATGTAGCATTTGATTTGTTCACTTTCTGAATTCTACTTCATCTCTTACCTATAAAAATATTATTCAAACCTTCTCATTCAGCCCTAATCAGCAAAAGTGTTCATTTAAGTGTTGTCAGAAATAACAGCATATATATTTTAATCAAATAATCCTACTTCATATTACTTTTAAAACAGTAATTTATCACATTGTTTATTTTTCTAAAAATATAGTCTTCTCTATCTTATCTCTTGCCTATAAACAATTTTTTAAAGTCTCATCATTTGGTACTGGTCAACAAAAATTCATTAAGACCCACTAGAAACAACAAATATGCATTTTAATTTTGGTCAAATAACCAATTTTATATTCCTGTCCTTTGTAGTTTTACAACCTTGAATTTTCACCCCTTTGAATAGTGTCTCAGAACTTATTTATTTATTTATTTTTCTTTGTCTCTTCTCAGAAACTCTTTCATAAGTTTAACACAACTCTTTTGTAAATCCATAACAACCACAACAACAACAACAACAACAACAACAATAATAATAACCCAAGTCACTCTTCTGGCATATTGTACTTCCATTTTAATTATTAAGACATTAGTTTCATTTGCAAAATCAGTGTAACATCTTTTCCTATATCATTCTTCTAGCCTGTCATTTTTAAATCCACATTCAAACCAGCCACAATCTTATCCAAAAACAAGAATTTCAAGAATTCATAAGAATTAATATGATATTTAATGTTATAATACTTGCCTAAAACTTCCATTCGGGATTGAAAGAAACTCAGCCAACATAATTAAACTTTCCATTCTGTCAGCTCCTAAATATCCTAAAAATGGTTAACAAGCAGTTTTCAGAAGGGATTAAGAAAGGGAGTATGTAAACCCACTGACTTTGTAAAGGATCTGACTGTGGCTTGGGCCAAAATGATGATCCTTTGCCTGCCAGAGCATTAAAGCCCACCTGAGAATGCTCTCTTGCAGTCTCCTCACAGGGAGCTACTGTACAGAGAGCTTATGGGTGATCTCAGTGGTGGTGTCAACTCATAAAATATTTCTATGGTCTTTTTAGAGTTGCCAACAGAAAGGGAGGGGGGAGCAGTGTGACAGCTTGCAAACCAAAACTGCATTCCATAAATGTTTTCATAGATAGTTTCTAAATGACTAAAATGTCTGCTGCACAAAATTCTAACTGGAGAGCATGATTGAGGACTCTTGGCTATGGATGTGTCCCATTGGAGAATATGAATTACGATACACCCAAGGGCTGGGGGGGAACCAGGATCAAGGGTGACAAAGAATGGTGTGTCTCAGAGATGGCTACACCCAGGTAGCATTGGCATGTTTACTCCTAATAAATCTTCTTTAAGCTTTGAAAATCCAGCTAGACACTCGTGATTTAAATGAGGGTAACTACCGGAGCCCTGACAGGTGGGTTTCCAATTTTTTTCCCTACCAATTTTATGCTTGTGTGTGCAGGGCTCAAATATAGACCTCTATCAGTGCTGGTAAGCTGCCTGAACTGGTTTTTAGGTCAGCTGAGGCACGGCAATCGGGCAAATCAGCTGAGCTTCACACATGCTCTCAAATACAAACCTCTGTCAATGCTGCAAAGCCGCCTGAACTGTTTTTTAAGCTCAGCTGAGGCATGGCAATCAGCTGAGCTAAAAAAAACAAACAAGGAAATATAGGGCCAATCAGAAGTGGTATTTGCCAGTTTTCTGAACTGGTCAAAATTTCTGCTACCGATACACCAGAACCATTCCGAACTGGTTGAATACCACTTCTGGGTGATCTTGAGTCCTCTTCCTTGTCTGGAGATGAATTCTGTGAAGCCAATCCTTTTGTTGGTTCTTCATTCAACTTAGTCTTCATCTCTACTTTCAGTGGAACTATCTTCAGCTCATGATTGCTTCCCTGGAAGTCTGACAGACCACCATATCAGCACAGCAACATTGCATTATGGTAGAAGAAGAAAAATATGAAACTTTATCCTGTAATATATATTTTTCCTCCTTGTAGTTCTAACTGAAGTAAATAGAAGACTGTAGAGATCTCATGGGCAAACTTTAGAATATTTTAAATAAGCTGAGCAGGCAAACAGATGGAGCAGGGAAGGAAAAAGCGATGTACTGTAAGTTCCATGGAGAGAAAAAAGAAGAAATTTTATTCTGTTGCTTGTTTACTTGGTTGAAAATGGTACCTGGGAAAAAAACAGTCATCGAATTATATAAGCCAGGTGATTTCTTTCTTTCTTTCTTAAACTAAATGCAAGAAGCAGATAGATGTTTAAAATGTATTTTCATGTATTATGTTAATTCCATTGAGAAAATCAGTAGGGATCCAAATGTCAATTACGTTAATTTTCTTCCAATTCCTCACACATTTTCCATACTGATTTCCTTCCTTCCTTCTCCGAAGACTTAGGGTGGCTTACAATTTTTGGGATACAACCCAATGCGCTCAGCAATAGCCTTCCTTCCATTGTATATGCCTGCTTATTACTAAGCGGCATTTTTACAAAGTCAGCTTATTGCCCCCAACAATCTTGAGTCCTCAATTTACCTACCCCGAGAGGATGGAAGGCTGAGTCAACCTTGGGCCTGGTGGGATTCGAGCCTACAATAATTGCAGGCAGCTGGAACTTAAGTGCTAGGCATTTAGCAGCCTGCACCACCAAGGCCCTTGGTGGTAGTTTGGTAGTAGTTTGGTACATTTGTGTTTTCATGCTCCCTGTATTTATCCAGTTTCTTTTATTTTATGAACTCTGAGCTTTCTATAGCCTTCCAAAATAGAAATTGGTTTGTCAATGATAATGAACCATTAAATTAACTGTTGGTGATGTTGTTCATTTTAAAGCTGGTTGATAAGAAGGGTCTTACTAAAACACAGCGTGGTTTGTCACAATCTTTTGTTCCAAAAGCAGCTGTATCAGTGTGAGCTCGAGTCTTAGAGATGTTGCGTGTCACTGCTAATGGAAACAGCTAGTGATCTTCTATTCTTCAGGAATGTGGCTTTTTTAAAATATGAATGTCTAGCTTTGAAATGTCTTTCATCAAGTCTCAAGAAATACTGTGTAAATCTACAGTTTGACGTCAAGTTAATAGGAAATTTGTGTTTGTTCTTTTTAGAAAATGATCTGTCCAAATTGCCTAGCTGGAGTGCAGAAACATCAATGACCTTTCATTTATTTATTAATAAATGCATTTATATAGCCATCCCATTGACATGCAACTCAGTGCATAAATAAAAACAATGCATGACAACCATCAGGAATAAATACAAAACATCAAAGGCAATAAAGTGCACTGTGCTAGAGGCAATTTTATCCAAGCAAAATAAATAGGGTAGGGTAGAGTAGGGTAGGGTAGGATAGGGTAGGGTAGAATACTTTATTGGCCAAGTGTGATTGGACATCCAAATAATTTGTCTCCAGTGCAAAAGCTCTCAGTGAACATACAAACAACAAAGTAATGTAATCCTAATGATGATACCAGTAAGAGGAGGTAGTAGAAAAGATGAGAAGGATAATAGTAATGCAGCTGTGCTACATGGATAAACATCTTTAGACATAAATCAGTACTGTGAGAATTAAGTGTGCAGGAGAGTGATGGCACAAGGATAGGAAAAAACTGTTTCATGTCTAGTTGTTTTGGCGTGCAATGCCCTGTAGCGGCATCCTGAGGGGACAGGTTGAAACAGTTTATGTCCAGGATGTGAGGGGCCTGTAGATATTTTCTCAACCCTCTTTCTGACCCTTGAAGCATACAGATTCTCAACTGTAAGCAGGCTGCTTGCAACTTTTGTTGTTGTTGTTGTTGTTGTTTTTCTGCAATTCTAACTATCCATTGAAATCAACACCTTCATTCAAGCAAAATAGATGGGATAGGATAGGACAGGACAGGATAGGATGTACAGTCAGTCAGACAGACAGAATAGTAGGATGGATGGATGGACAGACAGACAGATGGACAGAGAGAGAGAGAGAGAGAGAAAGAGAGAAAGAGATGATAGATAGAGGATAGAGGATAGAGGATAGATGAGAGATAGATAAATAGATGATAGACAGATGATAGACAGACAGACAGACAGACAGACAGACAGACAGATGATAGATATAGGATAGATGAGAGATGGATGGATGGATGGATGGACAGATAGGCAGCAGGCAGGCAGACATCATGTCTGCTTCATGGTGATCATGCCTGTTCTAAATACATTTCTGAATCAAGAATGGTTGAGTGACATCTGGGAGGACTTTGTTCTGTTCATGGGCAATTGACAATGGCCAGCCACTTAGCATTGTTTCCTCCTTGATAGCCTTTGGCCACCCCCGAATAGATCAAGTGTATTAAAAGTGATTCATATCTTTCCCCTGCTTCTTGGAATAATTTATTTTTCCTCCTCTGCAATGGCAGCAAACATCCCATCCATTCTTAGCCATGCCTGGAATCAGTTACAAAAACATGCTTTACAATTCACAATAACTAAATTCATGACATGCTAAGCTAAAACCAATCAATGAATGTAAGCAAATTCATGTAATTTTTGGGCTTGTGAATTGGTTTAATCACTTTTAATTATTTATTGTCGTTGTTTTTTAGTTGTGAGCCACCCCGAGTCTTTGGAGATGGGGTGGCATATAAGTCCAAAAAATAAATAAAATAAAAAATAAATAAATAAAGGGGATAATATGGATTAATCCTCAAAAGGTTTTGTCAAGCATGTCAAGCCACACATTTTTCCCATGATCAAAAGAGTAAGCAGTACAGTATTTTAACTTCCTTGGTGGCTCAGGCTGTTAAATGCCTGCATTTAAGTTCCAGCTGCCTACAATTACTGTAGGCTTGAATCCCACCAGGCTCAAGGTTGACTCAGCCTTCCATCCTCTCGGGGTAGGTAAATTGAGGACTCAAGATTGTTGGGGGCAATAAGCTGACTTTGTAAAAATGCCGCTGAGTAATAAGCAGGCATATACAATGGAAGGAAGGCTATTGCTGAGCGCATTGGGTTGTATCCCAAAAATTGTAAGCCACCCTAAGTCTTCGGAGAAGGGTGGCATATAAATCTAATTAAAACAAAAACAAAAACTGAGCCACGGTGACCCATTGGTTAGAGTGCAGTACTGCAGGCTACTTCTGCTGTCTGCCGGCTGCCTGCAATTTGGCAGTTCAAATCTCACCAGGCTCAAGGTTGACTCAGCCTTCCATCCTTCTGAGGTGGGTCAAATGAGGACCCAGATTGTTGGGGGCAATAGGCTGACTCTGTATATCGCTTAGAGCGGCCTGTAAGGCACTGTGAAGTGGTACATAAGTCTAAGTGCTATTGCTATTAGTGAGGCTACCCTTGGAATACTGCATTCAGTTCTGGACCCCACAGTACAAAAAACAAATGATGCTGACATTGTAAAAAGAATGCAGAGAAAAAAAATTGGGGCAAAGCTACACAGGTGGTTAGAAAAGATGATAGGAAATGATGTAGATATTAAATATGATTTATTTGTATTAGGTATAATATCAGAAAAACTTGACAAGAAAAGCTTCCAGGGATGAAACTCCCACAACTTCCAGAGGCAACTTCTGTTCCATTGGTTGATTGTTCTCACTGTCAGAAAATTTCTCTTTATTTCCAGATTGAATCTCTCCTTGATCAGTTCACATCCATTATTCCTGATCTGGCCTTAAGGTGCTTTAGAAAATAGCTTGACCCCTTCCTCCTCTCTGTGGCAGCCCCTCAAGTATTGGAAGATTGCTATCATGTCTTCCCTGGTCTTTTCTTCACTAGACTAGCCATGCCCAGTTCCTGAAACCATTTTTCATATGTTTTAAGTCTCCAGTCCCTTTCTTGCTCTCTCTGCACTCTTTCTAGAGTCTCAACATCTTTTTTATAGTGTTATTTGGAAATGCTTATTTCCAGTTTTTAAAATGTGTTTTTATCATGAAGGTATTTAGATTTGCATAGATGTTGACTTCAGTATAATCCAGTGCACATGAATTCACCCTAGATTGCAGAATTAGACTTCGGGGCGGGTTTTTTTTGTTAGGTCAAAAAATTCTGTTCTTCCCTTTCACTTTCCAGACAACTGTTTGACAGTGCTTCTTAAGGTCTCATGGGGCACAATTCAGCTGTCAGTCAATTTTCCTTTTCACCCTGGACAGTTTCCAACCAAAGTTAGAGCCGAAGAAGAAGAAGAAGAAGAGGAGGAGGAGGAGGAGGAGGAAGAAGAAGAAGAAGAAGAAGAAGTTTTCATTTTGTTTAAAAAAGAAGAAGAAATGCAACCTTCAACATTTCTTTTAAAAGGGAAAGAGTTTTATATGAAGAAAAAATGCTGGCTGAACCATTGGTTACAGGCCAGCCTCATCAAAAGTAAAATAGAAAGAAAAATGAATGAAGAAAGAAAGAAAAAGTAAACTGGTTAAATGGTGTTGGAAATAAATGAATTTGCCTAACTAACATTAAATTTTGTGGGTGAAAGTAATTGTATGTTTCTGTTGTGGTTCACCAGCAGCCTGTGCAGCTGGCAGCAGAATCGGACAGTGAGGAAGAACGGGGACCAGTCCAGGAGTCTGGGGAGGACTTGAACAAGGGTCTTGCATCTGATGCAGAGATGGGGCCAGGACCATCTGGGAGTTGTGTGCTGACTCCAGAGCCTCCAGGGTCTGGCAGCAGTGAGGCAGAGGAACAAGGGGAGCCTGTTCCCAGTGCATGTGTGTACAGAGCTGCCAGAAGGCAAAAGCAGCTGAGACAAAAGGGGCAACTCGGGAGTAAGGCTTGGAGGTGATTGCCCCTCACCTAAGGTATAAAGGAGGTGCAAAGGTAGAGAAACCTTTGCAGGGAGCAAAGTCATTTACTCTGTTCGCATTAAACCTTGAAGCTCTGTGTGGACTTTGTACTCCATTTGGCTTTTTACAGTTAATTTGGCACTTCAGTTGTTGGCAGAAATTCAAAGGAGATAAAGGTGGATGCTTATCTCGGGGACATTACGGGCTGGGAATGAACATAATTCCCAGCATTGAAATAAAATAATTGTTTGGACTAAGTGTGTGCTTAATTATGGTCTCAGGAACCCTTGGTCAGAACAATTTTGGTTCCTTTTTTCGTTCATGAAGTTGATCTGCAGCCATCTCATAAAAGAACCAATTTATGCACAACTGCAGTAGATTTCTATTTGTTCATGTGAATGCTACACAATGTTGCCCAAAGTTTAAAAATTGCAGGTAGTCCTTGACTTACAACCATTCATTTAATGGCCGTCTGAAGTTACAAGGGCACTGAAAATGTTATGATCAATTTTTACTTTTATGACCATGGCAGCAATCCTCATCATCATGTGATCAAAATTCAGACGCTTGGCAACTGGCATGTATTTATGATGGTTGCAGTGTTCCTGGGTCATGTGATCCCCCTTTTGCAACCTTCTGACAAGACAAGTCAATGGGGAAGCCAGATCCACGTAACAAACGTGTTGCTAACTTAATAATGGTAGTGATTCACTTAACAGCTGGGGTAAGGAAGGATGCAAAATGAGGTAAAGATTCACTTAGCAATAGTCTTCCTTAGCAATAGACATTTGGGCTCAATTATGGTCATATGTCATGGACTATCTGTTGTGGCCCACCAGTGGCCAGCAGAGCTGGTGGCAGACTCGGACAGTGAGGAGGTTGGAGAGGAACATGGGCCAGTTCTGGAGTCTGGGGAAGGCTCTGATCGATGCTCTGCATCGGATGCAGAGATGGGGCCAGGGCCATCTGACAGTTATCAGCTGCCTTCGGAGTCGGAGATTAGTGAGGCAGAAGAACAGCTGCAGCCTGTTTCCAGTGTGCACATGTGCAGAGCTACCAGAAGAATGGAACAGTTAGGGAACAAGGGTCAACTCAGGAGTAAAGGCTCAGGTGGACACTGAATGGTCCCTCCCATAGGGAATAAAGAGGAGTGAAAGGAGAGTGTTTGCAGGAGACAATTAGTTCGATTCAATAGGGTGAAGATCTGTTGCTGACTTCTTGCCAAGTATTATCTGCTACAGCGTGGCATTTGGAAGCTATTGGCCTGGCAACTCTCCAAGCCTGATAAAGATCTGTAGTTGTGAAATCTCATGAAAGACTGTTTGCTGGGACTTTGCTGGAGAAGAATTCACTTTAACCTAAATCAAAGAGGTTTTATTGGGACGAGGAGTCTGGTTTATGATCTTGGGAAGCCTAAGGCAGAACACTACCTATACCACTTTTAGGGAAAGTGAAGAGTTTCATAGAACAATCTGCAGAAGAATCCTTACATTTCACTAGGTATGACTTTTATTTTCCCTCAGTGCTTTTCTATTAAAAGAACGAGTTTGCCTCTATTGGTGAAAATCAAATAGGTGTTTGCTCTAAGCAAGCGATTGTAATGCTATATTTGAAGCAACAAGAATAGTCAGAGGCAGCAGCTTCAGCTAATTTTGCATGGAGATAATTTTGTTCGCATCATTTCCCCCCCCCCCAAAAAAAACAATTTGCAAAAATGGGTGGGAAACAAATGGTTGATTTCACCTCCCTGATTAAATGACCCATATGTGCAGTCAGATCAACTTTTGTCACCCCCACTGGGCCTTCTCCAACAATTACCCAAATTCTTTGCAAGCTGAGTAATAATACAAGTTATGTCAAAGTCGTATTTCCTGAGACTTAACCATAGAGCTCAGAAGGCCCAAGGCACCTTTGTAAACTCTGTAGTTAGGGCCATTTATTCTCCCAAGCAAAATTCCAAGAGATTCCCTGTTCCAGCATTCAAAATCCAATTCCCTTCAATCTTGGGGAACTTTTCAGAAGGATTTCAACCTGTCTTACTAATAGAGGAGAACATTTGTAGCTCAGGGTTGAACTGAAGTTCCTTGCTGCTCTCTGAACTTGGTTGTTTTCTTGAAGATGTTTCATTACCAAGCTGGGTAACATCATCAGTGTGTCAGGATTCTGGCAGTTACCCCAATTAAATCATGAATCTTGAGCCAAACTTCCAAAACTTCAAAAGGATTTATTGGGAGTTAACATGCCCAGCACTGCCTGGGTGTAGCCAACTCTGAGGCACATCGTTCATTGTCACCCTTGACCCTGGTTTCCCCCCAGTGCCTGGGTGTATCATAAATCATATTCTCCAATGGGACACATCCATAGCCAAGAGTCGTCAATCATGTTCTCCAGTTAGACTTTTGTGTGGCAGAACCTTCAGTCACCTAGTTAGTATCTTTGAAAACATTTATGGAATGCACTTTTGATTTCCAAGTTGCCACACTGCTCTTTCAAAACCCCTTTCCCCCCTCCCTTTCTGTTGGCAACTCTAAAAAGACCGTAGAAATATTTTATGAGTTAACACAGTGCTAGGTAGGGAGTGGGGCAGCAGTGGGACCTGTGATTGCACATGCAGCTTTCCACACACCAGCTGAGGCCTGCAGCGCCAATCAGCTGAGAGAATGAAGAAGAGAAAAGTGCAGGGGTGGTTGGGATGGCTGATCCCGGGCCGAACCGGTAGCATACCTCCATTGATTTCAACCTGTGTTACTAATAGAGATATTATCCTTTGAAATAGCAGAGTAGGACACATGGAAATGTGATCTGCTCATGGCTAAAAGTTTCAGGAGTCTGTGGGAATCCTTGCTGCTCTCTGAACTTGTTTTCTTTTTTCTGTTTCAGTTTGCAGGTGTTTTATTGTTCCACAAAAAGACTTCAAGTGACTCTTACCATGCAGCAGAATTAGCTGGTTGATTTTGGGAAAGTTCCCATTACATAATATTTCTGTTTTGTTTTTAAAAGAAATGTGCAGCAGCCATTATACAGGCCTCATCATCATTTTTTTCAGAATTATAAAGGAATGCTATAAATGAAATAGGCTAGATAAGATTTCATTTGTCTGGAACAATCCTGGTGCATAGTGGCAGGTGTGTGTGAAGGAATCAAAGAGGGCAGTCACCCCAGGTGGCACCGACCTAAAATGGTTTGTTTGTTTGCTTGTTTGTTTGTTTGTTTATTTATTTATTTATTTGTCAAAAGCTTACAATGCAACAGAAACAAGAATAAACATAAGTTTAAATACAAGAAATAGGAAATAATAATTGGGGACAATAGGACAGGGATGGTAGGCACGATTGTGCGCTTATGCACGCCCCTTACAGACCTCTTAGGAATGGGGTGAGGTCAATAGAGGTTAGTTTGAGGGTAAAGGAGTGGGGGGTTTAAGCAGGTGATAACGGAATCAGGTAGTGAGTTCCAGACATTGACCACTCTGTTGCTGAAATTGTACTTCCTGCAATTGAGTTTGGAGTGGCTTACATTTAGTTTATATCTGTTGTGTGCTCTTGTGTTGTTGTGGTTAAAGCTGAAATATTCATTAGCTGGTAAGAAATTGTAACATATGATTTTATGTACTATCCTTAAGTCCAATCTTAGTTGGCATAGATCATGGTTGTCTAAGCCTAGAATCTCAAGTCTGTTGTTGTAGGGTATTCTGTTGTGAACAGAGGAATGTAGTACTCTTCTGGTAAAATACTTCTGTACTTGCTCAATTGTATTTATGTCTGATATACAGTGCGGATTCCAGACAGCAGAGCTGAATTCAAGTATTGGTCTAGCAAAGGTTTTGAATGCCCTAGTCTGCAAATCAGTATTACCAGAGGCGAAGCTTCATAAAATTAAATTTACAACTCTTAAAGCCTTTTTGGCAATTCTGTTGCAGTGGGCTTTGGCTCGTAGGTCATTCAATATGAGAACTCCTTGACAAAGGAGTCCTTGACAAAGAGAGGGTTATCAACAAGGTCATGTCTGCCTAGCTTTCATATCCTTGAAAAAATTATTAAATTATCATGGTAATCATAACAACAATGGAAAGATGGATGACAAGCATCAAAAGAATAAAAGAAGATGCTTGAATAAGTCTGTGCTTCCACCAAGTCTTGAGGCAGCAATGATGAGATGGGAAGTTCCAAACCCAAAACATTCTTCAGTCTAGGTGTCTGTCTTCTCAGTCAGATCCAGTACTTGGTTGTTTTCTTGAAGATGTTTCATTACCAAGCTAGGTAACATCATCAGTGCTAGGTAGAGAATGGAGTTTGCTCTGTATGTTGGATCTTTGTTTTTTTTAAGGAATCCCAAGATTCTTGGTCAATCCATTATGTGTTGTTTTTAAGTTAAAGTTTCAAATTTGTAGGGAATAGATAGAGGAGAAATGTTAGAGCTCTGTTCATCACTTGCAATTAGTGTTCATTTGAAGTCTTCCTTTATTTTCATGGTGAGCCTCTTTTACTGTCTTCTCTTACCTTTTGAGTGAGCTACCATTTCAATAGTTAGGAAAATAAGGGGAGAAGAGATTGCATCCTTTTATATAAATCACAGTTCTTATTGAATAATAAAAAATGCATGATGGTTCAGATGAAATGTCTCAATTCAACATCTGACATCATGTATAATAATAAGAATGAAGAAGAACGGGGACAATTCTTTTTTATAAATGTGGTAATTTATACAAATGTATGTAACTCAGCAAAACAACTTTAAAAAAAAAGAAATTCTGTTGCCAGATCATCTATATTATAATAACACAATTAGCTTTCTATATAAGCTTCTGTAAAAATGGACCTCTAGATAATTGGAAATGCAAATGTTAAGAAAGTTAAGCCTTCACTTATGATTTTTAAACATTATCATTTGCAATTAAAAATGAAGAATTCATTTTAATTTTCTTAACAAAGAGTTCAGTATTATAATATTCTTTCAAGATGTTGACTTTTTAATCCCTGTAAAGGATGCTGCATTATATTCCAATGTTCTGCTGACTTTATTATAAATATTTTAGGAAGCTGTGTTTGTAATTTTTCTTTTACTTAAAAGCAAGTTAATACAACTGTATAACTTTTACATAATACTGCTGCTATAATAGGGTTTCCTGATTTAAATCTTTTGCAGAAAATTGTTTATCACACTGGCGGATCCTTATGCAAAAAAATAAAACAAGAATATAATTCTCCATTGCATGTGTCAGATAGAAAATGGAGCACTGAAGGCTAGAGCTGAGAGTAGTGTTCTCTGCTATGGGTGGTTTTTTTAATCATCATTTTGTCTTCAAAATAAAAAGATGTTTCTAAAGGAACTATGAATTCTGCTTCCATTAAAACTTTTGTATTGGAATATATCTATATAGGATTTAAATTCTTGCCACCTTAGCACCAAATATATAATCCTACCTGTCACTCCAACATGTGGAGATTTTTGTAGGACTAGATGTGGTGTTCACACTGTTGGAAGAAATATCCATCTGGCTCAGTTCCAAGTGGGAAGAAACATGGAAACATGGAGGCTGATTAGAAAGAGGGTTTAATGATGAACAGGACCACATGGGCTTGAGGTCCTGGGCAGCTAACCACATGGAGTTGAAAGAGGGTGGCTTTTATACCTTCTCTTGGGTTTTGAACTTGAACTTCCTGTTCCTGTGCAAGAAAATGTATTCTATTGGTTGCTGTCAGACTCCCTTGGGGCCACATGGGATCATATTTGTCTGAATCAAGTTTGGTTGAACCTTGGGCTGATGCAATGTCTTTAGATTTTCCTGAATCCATTTTTTATAACAATCTGAAGAACAGATGCAGGAATTGGGTATATTTAATTTAATAAAAAGAAGGACTAGAGGTGACATGATAGCAGTTTTCCTATGTTTGAGGGGCTGCCACAAAGAAGAGGGGGTTGAAAGCAACAGAATTTTCCAAAGCAACAGAAGGCAAGACAAGAAACAATAGGTGGAAACTAATCAAGGAGAGATACAATCTAGAACTAAGGAGAAATTTCCTAACAGAACTGTTAAGTTTGCATGAAGAGGCAGACACGGAGGGCTTCAGCTCTTAAGTTTATTGTGACTTTCAGCTCAGAACAGACACACTTTGGCTGGGCTGTGGCTGCTACTTATAGCCAGCAGCCACAGTTGACAGCCAATCAGAGTGCAGGGTTTTCCCGCAATTTTTAAACCAATCATTTCTAACATTTTCCAAGAACAGTTCAAACTAAACCAATGACTTTAAACCTACATACATAACAAGAACCACTAACCAGTGGAATGGCTTGCCTCCAGTTGTGGGTCCTTCATCACTGGTGGCTTTTAAAAAGAGACTGGACAGCTATTAGTCTGAAGTGGTATAGGATTTCCTGCTTGAATAGGGGGTTGGATGAGAAGATCTCCAATGTCCCTTCTGTTCGAAGAAATATCCATCTGGTTCAGTTCCAAGCTGGGAGAAAGGCACTGGAGACAAAATGGAGGCTGGAATTTGATTAGAAAGAGGGTCCATTTATTGGTGAATAGGACATGTTTGTGATTCTGGTGCAGCTGACCACATGGAGTTGAGAGTGAGGGATTTTTATACCTTCTCTTGGGCTTTGAACTTGAGCTTCCTGTTCCTGTGCAAGAACATGTATTCTATTGGCTGTTGTCAGACTCCCATGGGCTATGCAGGGGTCATAGCTGGCTGTGTAGGTTGTCTGAGAAGTTTGGTTGAAGTTTGGCTGAGGCAATGAAGGGGCTTGTTGGACAATTCCTATTGTGACTGAGGACTAACCCTGCCTTTGTTGAGACCTTGCTTCAGGAAGTAATGGATTACCAAATCTGCATTTCTAAAAGCTGACCTCAGCTTAGTATCCGCTTGGGGTAGTGGGGCAGGGACCGGAGGCTCTGAGTTTCTGTCTCCCTGAAGATTTTTATTTCTCTTTTAAAAGAAATATTTTATCCTCCCTTTTAAAAAAAATATTTCTCAAAATATTTCATTCTTCTAGGAGAGGGGGTAGCTTCCCACATTTCCACATCTGTTATTCTGTTAACTTTGCCCTGCAAAATATAGGACAAATGGCAGAAAGCAATGTTCTGCACTACTTCCAATGCACAAGGCTCTGGCAGTGAGCTGATTGGAGAAAACTGGATTCACCATCATTCCCAAGGAGGGAAGAAAGAAAATCCCACCCCTTTTCTACATGCTTTACATTGCATCACATGCTGAAAAGAAACCGAGTTTGAGGCACAAAACCCTGGCTTTCTCCACAACATCAAAAACAGAGAGAGAATGATAATGCCACTGCTGAATTCTGATGTGAGCAAGGGAAACTCAGTAGACTGAATATCCAAGATTTGGGAAATTTCCTTTAAGCTCTTGCTTGCATTTTTTTTTTTTTTGGGAGGACTGGCTACAACCTTTAAATCCAATTAATTAATCAATCAATCCCCAAGTGGCCAGTGCAAAGTTTAATTGGTGGGATGGAAAATAAACACATCAAAGAAAGTTTTTAACCTGGATCTCTCCTTGATGTATTAGCTTTCTATCACAGTGCTCCACCAAAAGGAGGTGATTAATCAGGGTAACAAAATAGCCATTATGGTGCCTAACATGGAAGCTAGGAAGACAAAGCTTTTTTTTTTCATTTCTACCTTCTGCAGTTGCTCTGAAATGGAACGAACAGAAAACTTAACATACATGCAAATTTATATGCAAAATAAATTCCCAAGTTTCCTTCTCCAACTATATCACAATACCTTTCAATAGGACCCCTGTTTCTTTGACTAGCATTTAGAACATAGAATAATAGGGTTGGAAGGGACTTTGAAAGTGTTCCAGCTGGTTCTAGAGCAGGGGTGTCAAACTCAAGGCCCACGAGCTGGAACTGGACTGCGGGGTACTTAAATCTGGCCCATGGGGCTGGCCTGGAAATATTAAAGGACTGACCCACTGTGCCTCTGGTGCTAAAAGGGGCTGCATTCGTCCCCCTTCACACTTCATTTTCATCTTCCAAGGCCTCCTGCATCATTCTTCCAGCTGAACATGGGCCCAAAACCAGGCCTAAGAACACCCTGAAAAAGGGCCCAAAATGCCCCCTAAAATGCCCCAAAACCAACCCCCAAAATGGTCTGAAAACAGGCCCAAAATGGCCTGGAAAATAGCCTGAAAAAATGTTAAATATTAATTGAATTTGTCCTGGATCTTTAAACCTATATCTATTTCACAGAGTCATTCAATAAATTGCAATGCCGAGTTGTGTCAGATTAAAACAGATTTATTTATAACAGAGTAGAACAATCAATAAATATATTATTCTTAAATATATACAGAGTCTTTTTTTCTTTCATTCCTCTTAAAAAGTCCTTCAAGGAACTAGATGTCTCTATGAGAGATTCACAGTTCTTTCTCTCATAACCTTTCCTTAGATATAGCTAACCTCTTTTAGAAAGTCCCTTTCTCTTTAGGTTATATAGATCTTCTCTCAGATCCCTTCGCTATATCTTCTCATATAGAGACCTCAGTCTGTCAGATCCCAATATCTCCTCAGAGTCTTGGATCTTCTCAGTATCTCCTCAGAATCTCCTTTAGGCCTCTAACCTATGTTTAGGCCTCTGACATCCCTTTAGGCCTCTGACTTGCCTTTAGGCCTCTGTTTAGGCCTTTGACCTCCCTTTAGGCCTCTGATCTACCTCCTGAGGTAAAATGCCAGTTGGGCTGTCCCTTTTATACCAAGGGGCGTGGCTTGTTATGCCACTCCAGGGTATCTGGTGTTACCCTGTGATTGGTGGATTTGGTTTGCCTCCAAATCCCCACAAGTTTGTAAATTGCATAGCAACACCAGAAAGTTCCACTTTCTGACAATCCCCTTCTCTCTATTTACAATCATTGGAATTCATTTTATACGATACACAATAATGAGAACTCATTTATTCCCATCTCAGGGTTAGTGAGTGGGGTTCTCAGAATGCTTGGATAGGATATTGGAAGCTGGATCTATATTTGTTCTTATCCTTCCAGCAGTGTATATTTATTTATTTATTAGCCCAGTACAATTCTTCTTATATGGTTCCTTAGAGCACTCAGGTACTTTTTGCATGGTAGGTAAATATGAGTGACCTATATTCCTATGAATACTGTGGGCACTTCCATCATGCTGGGGTTTACTAATTTGCACAATATTGGCATTCCTCTTATCTTTGTGCTCTGAATTCAATCCCATAGACTTTATATCTTTTGGTTCATTCATACAATTACAATTGTACCCTTTTGTCAACTTGTCATGGTGCTCTGAACCAATCCTTGCAGACCTGTTACCTTTATTTTTATTTACACCATTATGGTTATACCCCTTCTTTTGTCTGCATTTCTTGGGTTTAATCTCAGGTTTTTGCTTGGAGTCATTAATTGGGTCACCAGCACTGGCTTGGTGGGTGGCCTCAGACTCCTTAACCCTTTTAATGGGAGAATAGTATGGCAGGTTACCTATTCTTTGAACTTCTCCCACCATGTGACCGTTCCTGGTCACCTTTGCACCTCCTTTAGAGAAAAGTATCTGTATGTTATTTCTCTCACTCAACTTGAGAGTACTAAGGAGGTTGTGTTCCAATTTTGGAACATATAAAACATCATTTATCCTTCCAAGCCCAGGTATATATATATATATGGTGCCAATCCCTGTGACCTTGGTTTTATACCCATTGGCTACCGTTACCTTATAGCAGTGATCCTTTAGATCAGTAAACAATTTCCTGTTACTTGCCACGTCTGCTGGCACCACTATCAAGCAGCCATAAATCCTTGTGCTGATATTCAGCAATCCCTGGGTAGCTGACCTCAGTCATGTTTTTAAAGTTACCTCCTTATTACCTCTGCCCCTTCTACCCCTTCTTGAGTTTGCTGGGTTCTCTTGGAGCCTCCATTGAGGTGTAGGTAATCTTTTTTGTTTTCTACTGTTACCCCCTTTATCTGCCCATGAATAGTTTGACTGAGGAACATTGGTAAAATTACTTGTTGAGTTAAATCTTTCCCACCTGTAAAATTCATTGCACCTTCTGCCCTTTCTGCCCCTTCTCTGGTTTACAGGTTTTACCTGGGGCTTCCTTTAGGAGTGGTTGACCTTTTTCTATTTTTACTGTTAAAGCGTCCCCATTGATCTGTCCTTGAGCCTACAAATTTAGGACAGTCTCTCCTAAAATGTCCCATTGATCCACATTTATAGCACTCACCAATTGTATTTACCCTATTTGGACTCCCAGTCCCTCTAGCCACCCCCCTTTCCTTATGGAAGGCCATTCATCGTGGGACGTCGCCGGAGAAGGAGCCCTTCGCTGGGGCTCCTCTGGTAAGCCTTGGGCCGACCCCCTGAGCTCCGGCCTGTGCCGTTGAGCCCCAGGGGAGACCCTCGTAGGCTGAAGACGTCGCTGGAGCCGGATTCGCCATCGGACCAGGTAAGCAAGCCGCAGTCGTCAGAGGAGTGCTGGGTAGGGTCGCAGCCGCATGGGTGGTGCCTGGGTAGGCCAGCTGGGGTTGGAAGGTGGTAGCATAGGCCAGGGGGTTGGCAGCGTAGGGAGCGGTGCGCTGGGAGCCTTCCTGGCAGGCCGCGGTAGTCTGGGGCTCGTCTAAATGACCACAGGTAGAACGGGCCCCATCTCGGCTCCGAGTAGACCAGGGCCTCTTGGGGTAGCTTGGAGTAGACCAGGTGGCTAGGGGGTGTAGGAAATTTGTTCCAAAGGCCGTGGTTAGAGTTTTTAAGGCCTTTTGGATTTCTTTTTCTTCTTCAGTAGGTGAGCTGTTTTCTGCTTGTTGCTGGGCTGTCGTTGCTGGTGGGGTCAGCCTTTGGGCTGGCTGACTATTGTGGGCTGCTGCAGTGGTAGGAGCTGCCAGGAGAGTAGGTCTTAAGCTGTAGCTATGCTGGCTAGGTAAGGTCTGTTCCTCAGCTAGGAAGGTGGCAGGTGCCATTTTAAAGTGAGATTTTTGAATCTCCCGCCTTTGGGCCGCCAATTTGGCGGGTGGGAAAGCCGAAAGAGAGTGCTTTTGGCTTTCTGCGCTTGCCATGCCAGCAGCTAAGGGGGTTTCAGGGCAGGACTGGGTGACCCTTACCAGTCTGTTGTCTTCATGGGCCCCAGTCCTGGCCCTGACTGCTTCCTCCAGTGCAATCTGGTGGGCTGGATTGCAGAGATCTGGAGCTGGGTTGTCGCTTAGTGATAGCAAGCTGAATGCTTTTGTTGTTTGAAGCCTTATTTGCTCTTCCCTGGTCAGGGTTTGGTTTGAGATGGGAAGTGGCATTCTTCCCATCTCTGCTGCCTCACCTATTGTTGAGCTGGGTGAGGCTTGTAAGCGTTCAGGAGGCAGGAAGCATTCACTAGGAGCCATGAGTGAGTGAGAGGTTTTGACAGATGTCAGGTTCCTTTCCACGTCGCTTGCTGTCTTCTTAGCTGGTGCTTGGAAGCTTTTTATTGATGCTGTCTCAGACTCTGTTTCTGTTCTGTTTTGTGATGCCAGGAGCCTTGATTTGGCTCTGGCCATCACCCTGGCACTTTTTCTAGTAGTTTTTAGAGTTGGCATTTTTGAATGACTTGAAAATAGATAGGTTTAACTAGCAGCCCTCTGCTACCAATTGTTAATTAATAAATTGATTTGTCCTGGATCTTTAAACCTATATCTATTTCACAGAGTCATTCAATAAATTGCAATGCCAAGTTGTGTCAGATTAAAACAGATTTATTTATAACAGAGTAGAACAATCAATAAATATATTATTCTTAAATATATACAGAGTCTTTTCTTCTTTCGTTCCTCTTAAAATGTCCTTCAAGGAACTAGATGTCTCTATGAGAGATTCATAGTTCTTTCTCTCATAACCTCTCCTTAGATATAGCTAACCTCTTTTAGAAAGTCCCTTTCTCTTTAGGTTATCTAGATCTTCTCTCGGATCCCTTTGCTATATCTTCTCATATAGAGACCTCAGTCTGTCAGATCCCAATATCTCCTCAGAGTCTTGGATCTTCTCAGTATCTCCTCAGAATCTCCTTTAGGCCTCTAACCTATGTTTAGGCCTCTGACATCTCTTTAGGCCTCTGTTTAGGACTTTGACCTCCCTTTAGGCCTCTGATCTCCCTCCTGAGGTAAAATGCCAGTTGGGCTGTCCCTTTTATACCAAGGGGAGTGGCTTGTTATGCCACCCCAGGGTATCTGGTGTTGCCTGTGATTGGTGGATTTGGTTTACCTCCAAATCCCCACAAGTTTGTAAATTGCATAGCAACACCAGAAAGTTTCACTTTCTGACAAAAATTACCCCAAAATAGCCTGAAAAAAGGCCCCAAAACAGCCCCAAAAGGGCCCAAAAAGGGCCCCAAAGGGGCCAAAAATGCCCCCAAAATGGCCCAAATGCAATCCAAAAAAATGGTCCAAAAACAGGCCTAAGAACACCTGGAAAAGGGCCCCAAAACAGCCTGAAAAAGGACCCAAAATGCCCCAAAATGCCCCCAAACCAACCCCCAAAATGGCTTGAAAAATGGCCAGAAAAATGGCCAGAAAATGGCCAGAAAATGGTCCAAAACAAGCTGAAAATGGCCTGAAAAACAGCCAGAAAATTGCCCGCAAAACGGCCTGAAAATGGGGCCAAAAATGGGCCAAAAGTGGAAAAAAATGGGCCAAAAATGGGCCCGAAAACAGCCGGCAGAGTGGAGGGTGAAAATGAGGCACATGGTCCCTGCATGCCCCCTTTTGCCCCCATAATGCCCCCTTTTGGCTGGCAGGGTGCTGCAGGGGCATCTGTCACCTCCCTCTTCTGCCAGCCCACAGCTGATCCACCCCTCAAAGAAATCCAGAGCTACAATGCTGATCCATCCCTCAAAGAAATCCAGTTTGACACCCCTGTTCTACAGGAACTCGTAAGTGAGGAACTGGAAAAGGATGTCTGTAAAAACCCTAAAACAAGATACATCTAAATAGCGATAACTCTAGCACTTAGACTTACATACCATTCCATAGGGTATCAATTCATAAAACATTCATATGCCTGTTTTAGTAGTTGCCATAAAAAAGGGGGAGGAGGAGGAAGGAAATCTGGAAGAGCAGTGCAGCAGTTTGAAAGCAAAAGTACATTCCAAATCTTATCTTTAAAACATTGTAACTAAAATACCAGGCTTTTGCCCACAAATATATTTAATTGGAGAACATGAATGATGACACCCAGCACTTGAACGTGCTCAATTGGAGAATCTGATTTATGACACACTCAGCGGGGAGGGGGGAAACAGAGTCACAGGTGTCTGTAAATTACATATGCCAGAGTTGGCTTCATACAGAGCAGTGCCAGTATGTCGCCTCTAATGAATTCTTTGAAGTTTTTTGAAGTTTGGCTCAAGAATCATGATTTAATTAGGGCAATTGCTGGAATCCTGACATAGGGTTTTACAGCACTTTCTAAGAGGTTTACAGAGTCAGCCTATTGCCCCCAACAATATGGGTCCTCAGCTTACTGACCTCAGAAGGATGGAAGGCTGAGTCAATCTTGGTACTCAAGTCAGGATCGAACTCCTGGCTTCAAGCAGAGTTTGCCTCCAAGCACTGTACCACCACAGCTCAGGGCAAATATATTGGTTACTAATGAATTCACTAAATACTTAGGAGGCCCTGCAAGACATTTTTTTGAGAGAGAAAGAAAAACAGGCCTTGATGAGATCCTCAAAATGGAAGTAAGACTTTTAAAAAAGGCAGTATATGGATGCTATATAGACTTGATGAGAGCATAAGGATGGTTTGCAAAAATAGAATAGTACATGGGGTGGAATAATTAACATTGGTGTAAGCTAATTTTATCTAGGGAATGGTATGATTGAGATGAATAGATGGTATTCTTCTACCTGTCTTACTTTTCTCTAAAGGTCAAGTTACCTTCCATTTATTTATTTATTTATTTTTTCAACCTTGAATGTGCATCTATGTGGTGGCTTATCTATTTATAGTTTTCTCCTAAAGACTTTTAGCACCTGAACAAGTCAATAACACAACTGTGAGATTTTGCTGGCCCTGGTAATCATACTACGAAGGATACGAACCTGTCTTATCTACTGACTTGCTCTGAAGGCAATGAGATTTTTGCCATCAGCACCTAGATTTGAGTATTCCACAAATAGAATTTGTACCACAGGCACGATTGGTTACTGATATGATTGTGCATTCTTAACCTGTGGCTTTTGATTGAAACTGATGAGGTTAATTTACAAGAAGAGATGTCTAAGTTTTATTTAAGCATTGTTATAATTATTCACAAATTCTTCTATCAGATATTCAAAGGTGACCTATTAAGGACCATAGGATTTTGCAGTGAAGATAGAATAGAATAGAATAGAATTCTTTATTGGCCAAGTGTGATTGGACACACAAGGAATTTGCTTAGTGCAAATGCTCTCAGTGTACATAAAAGAGAAGATAAATTCATCAAGAGTCAAGAATCATAAGGTACAACACTTAAGATTATATAGAACACACATTGTTAGCTACAAAAATTGTGATCCTCGCTGTATTGATTTTAATTTGCAATCACTAAGCACATACCAAGTTTGCTAATTAGGCACCATGTCAATGATATGACTCACAATGCAGCTGCAGAGATCAAGTGGCAGGTTGCCTTGGGTAAAGACTTAGTATAAAATGTTTAAGTCATGTTGTTCATGTCTTCCTAAAGGGCAAAGACATAGAACCAAACTTTAAAAGATGAGTTAAAGTTTACAAGCCAGTTTGGCTGTGAGAAACTTGGGTACATTCTTTTCAGATGGGATCTGACAATAATATTAAGCAATCTGATTGGACCCAATCAATGCTCTCGATTCAAAAGTCTCTATCTCCCCCAAATTCTATGGAAATGAGATTTCAAATTATAGACAAACATCACCGGTCATAATGCTGCCTTCCCCCACGTTCTAAATACCTGAAGTGTTGTTAATGTACAGACAATTAACTTTTGGAGGCAGTTATCCTAATTTTGATCTTTTCAAATCTGATGAGGATTTTTTATCTACATATACTTTTCACATAACCCAAACGGACTCCTGTATCAATTTTCTTTACCATCACAAGAATTTGCCAAAACTGACTTCAAAGCTATCTTTGCACATGACATGCATATTGAATAAAGTACCTATTTAATATTGCGAGGAGAAAATAATGGGGACCCACAACATTTGTTGCTGTTCTAATCTTCGCGTGCTCTTCTAGCACAGTAAAGTTGGGGTGTGCGTGTGAGATGGGTTCAATGTTGATGTGTGTGTGTGTGTGTGTGTCAAATGAACCGAAAGGATTAAAAGCATGTAATTGTGATTGTCATTTTCTAAGAATTCTTTAATGGGTGATAATTTGGTTAATGGTAGGTTTATGCTTCCTTTAACTCACACATGTGGGCTTTGACATTTTCTTAAATGATTTAATGGGGAAATTTTGAACGTCGGTGGGAAAATTCTCATGCATAAATATGTATTTTAAAGCGCTGGTTGAGATTCAGCCAAGTCACTTTTGAAAGCATTCCCTATCAGCAAATAAATCTTTTTGCATACATAAAAAAAATAACAGTGTAGAAGCAGGAGTCTGATTTTTTTAAAATAGTAAGTGACGTGGTGCTCATTAGTAAAAAAGAAAAAAAAATCACTTTTGAAGCTACCTGGAGTGTTTGGGGCATGAAAAGCAGTTGCCAGGATAAATTTTGTTATTGGCTCAGTCTCTTTGGACAGAAATACCATCTGGTATTGAATCTCTTTATCTCTTCTTTCCTTTTTTTTCCTTCTTCTTATTCACAGATTGTTAAATGGCTCCCTCAAAGAGATCCATGTGGATTTAAAGGTTGTTGACTGATTCTGGCAACAGACAAAAGCTTTCTCACATTTTGGGGGCTTGTGTTTGTGGTCCTTCATCTTCAAAACTTTGGAACTATAGCCCAGTGGTCCTTTGGCATTGGTGTATGACTTGAATAGTAGTGTACCTGAGTGCTCTCTCTCTCGCTCTCCCCGTCTCTCTCTGTGTCTCTCTCTCTCTCTGTGTCTCTGTCTCTCTCTCTCTCTGTATGTGTGTCTCTTTCTGTCTCTCTATGTCTCTCTCTCTCATACACACACACACACACACACACACACACAACTGTGGTTTATTGGGTTTATTAATATTCCCCCACAGCTCCTGAACTGTCCCACTTAAATCCAGTCACAAACAGACTGATGCTAGTCCAGAGAGCAATGGTCAATGAGTCCACAGGGAACTTCAAAGTTTTCCAATCAAAATAAATCCACCAGGCAGAATTAAATCCACAACAGAAGAGGGTTCACAAGACCAGAAAAGTCCAGAGTTCACAAAACATGATCCAAGTCAAGGCACGATGTCAATCCAAAGTGAGGCAAGAATCACAACAACTAGAAAATACACAGCTAGGAAATGAACACATTGTTCCCAGCATCGCCTCCATCTACCTTGCTGTGCTAAATAGTCAACTTCTGGTACAGCCCATCAAGAAAGGCGAAGCTAGCGGGTGATCTGGCTAATCTTCTCTGCTCCTACCTTTTGTCTGCCCTATGTGTTTTTGGATCAGTTGCAGAAGGCAGTTCCTCTTCCTCATTGCTGACGGGCTGCAGCTGTATGCCTTCCCCACCTGAAGCCTGAGGACTGCACTGCTGTAGCTGTGCTTCAGCCAAACCCCTCTCAGAAAACTTCTCTGAGCCATTGAACAACTCCCATCCAGATGTGCCTGGAACTGGTTCATCTACCTCTGAATTGACATCTGGAGAGGTATCTGGGGAAGTGGACTACCAGGGAAACCTTTTACCTAGATGCTAAAGAAAAAAAATCAATGAAATTAAGAGTTAGTGGTATTTTCTGCCCACCCTGAATAAAAGATGGCAGCTTTAATTGCTACTATTATAGAAAGACAAAATATAATTCCATGTCTATTTATCTGTCTGTCTACATCTTCCTTCCTTCCTTCTTTCCTTCCTTCTTTCCTTCCTTCTTTCTCTCTCTCTTTCCCTCTCCTCTCCTCTCCTCTTTTCTTTCTAATATTTGGAACACATATATATTGTATGTGTGAATGCACACATGAATGCATTTTCCCAACCCAGTCCAATTTTCTTTTACAGAAGCTGCCAATACAGGAAGCAAAAGAAAAATGCATTACTTCTCAAGACACAGGAAACATTCCCAAAAAATTTGTTATTTTTGTTATTAGATTGGTTTTTATTACTTTTGTTATTGGCCTCAGTAACATAATAGTAGTGAGATTTCTTTCCCTCCCTTCCCCTCCCCTTCTCTCTCTCACACACAGAAATAGAGAGTTATTAAATATTTCTAAAACTCTTGTATATGGACAAGCACAATGGAACACATATATCATCCTTACAGACTTAAGTGTTTATAGTTAATAAATCAGCCTAGAAAATTTATGAGTGGAGACTTAAACAAAACTTGTTTACGATGATTCATTGACTTTTCTTCTATAGAAAAAAATACTTATGGTGGAACTAATGATGATGCTAATTTTGATGTGCTCAGATGATAAATAAAATACTTACTACCTCATGCATATTTTTATACAGTTAGCACAAAACTGAGGCAAAAGAAACGAGCTAGATGAAGTGTGCACATTTTGTCTGAGATGAGCATTTATGGGACTGATACAAATTAGACGTACCTTAAAGAGGGGATTTAACATTGCAATTATAGTTTAAGAAGTAACAGTGACACTTTATAGATTGAGTTCTATCTTGCCAAATTAGTCTTGGCTACGGATGTGTAAAGTTTCCCTGACAAATTACCAAGATTTGTTTTGCAATGTTGAATTGCTTCAATTATTTCATTTGTCTGGCCGTGTTTCAATGCAGTGTTGATGTCAGTGCTACAAGATTTGAACTGGCTGCCAGTTAACATCTAATTATGTTCGTGGGGACTTATTGGATCCTAAACAACTCTGAAACAGGCTTACTTAAATTCTGCTTAGGTCTAGCCAAACTTCTTATACCCTAAATGGCTCATGAGATGCTAACATTTTTTTACCACACTTTAGCTATTACATGGCATAAGTTCCTTAGTGAGATTTAAAGCCTTTATGATACGTAATTCTTCTGATAATTAAAAATGTAGGCACACTTCCATGCTCACGTAAAGATAGCTATGGTTATTGTTACTATACACTCAGAATGTTTTGCATTAATAGAGGGACAGAATCAAGATCACATGTTCTGGTATTGCTTTACAAAGCCTTAGTAAGAACACCCTGGGAATATTGCATCCAATTCTGGGCACCACAATATAAAAAAGATGTTGAGACTCTGGAAAGAGAGGAGTAACCAGAATGATTAGAGGGCTGGAGGTTGAAACATACGAAGAACAGTTATAGGAATTGCATCTTTCTAGTCTAATGAAAATAATGATTTGGGGGGACATGATAGCAGTGTTCCAATATTTAAGGGGCTCCCTCAAAGATGAGGGGAGTCAAATTATTTTCCAAAGCACCAGGTGGCAAGACCAGAAACAAGGGTTGGAATCTAACCAAGAAGAGAAGTAATCTAGAACTAAAAATTTACTAACAGTGAGAGCAATCAACCAATGGAATAGCTTGCCTTCAGAAGTTATGGGTGCTCCATCACTGGAGGCTTTCACAAGGAGACTTTTGCCTGAAATGGTATGACCATCATGACTTTTGCCATGATGGCGAACCTATGCCATGTGTGCCAGAAGTGGCACACAGAGCCATCTCTCTGGGCACACTAGCCATTGCCTGTTGCTCTTCCAGGTTCAGGCAAGCACATGTGTGCCAGCCAGCTGGTCTTTGGGCATGCATGACTGTTAAAAACTGGAAGACCAGATGGCTGGTGTGCATGCATATGCCAGGAAGCTAAATTTCCAGTTTCTGACACTCCCACATGCGTGCAACAGAGAGTTACACTTCCGATTTCCAGCACACATGTGTGCAGGGGTGGGATCCGACCAGTTTAACTACTGGTTCGGTGATTTATGATTTGCTTCCCTGCACGCTGCATGCATGTGTAACTCTTCAACAGCTTGCTGCCTGGACAGCTGAGCAGCGCTGTGTGCAGGGAAGCAGCATTTGAAAAAGCACTTTTTTCCTGCTTTTTCAACCTCAGCTGTGCCTTGCAAGGCAGCTGAGGTTGAAAAACCAGGAAATAAAGGTCAGGTAAGAGCCCAGGTGGGCGGGCAGGCCAAAACAGCAGCAGACATAGAACCGGTCTGCTGCTCTTTAAAGCTACTGGACAGAGCGGACAGAACCGGTAGAATCCCACCCCTGCATATGTGCTCTCATTTCAGCACTCGGTGCCGAAAAGTTTAGCCGCCACTGGTATAGTCTCCTGCTTGAGCAGGACATTGGACTGGAAGATATCCAAGATCCCTTCCAGCTCTATTCTGATTCTGATTTAATGGTGAAGCCCCATCGTACGCATGAATGTGTTTAGAACATGACAACTTTAGATGACATAAATGGTATAGTGTCTCCTGCTTGAGCAGGGCATTGAACTAGACAACCTCTGAAATCCCCTCCAAATCTATTTTTCTATGTTCTATGTATAAGGTAAAGATAAAGGTTTCCCTTGCACATATGTGCTAGTCATTTCCGGCTCTAGGGGGCGGTGCTCATCTCGTTACAAAGCCAAAGAGCCAGCACTGTCCGAAAATGTCTCTGTGGTCATGTGGCCGGCATGATTAAATGCTGAAGGTGCGCGGAACATTGTTGCCTTCCCACCAAAGGTGGTACCTATTTTTCTACTTGCATTTTTTACGTGCTTTCGAACTGCTGGGTTGGCAGAAGCTGGGACAAGGAACTCACTCTGTTACATGGTGCTAGGGATTCAAACCACCAAACAGCCAACCTTTCTGATCGATAAGCTCAGCATCTTAGCCACAGAGCCACCACGTCCCCCTGTTCTATGTATAGAGGGATGCTATTGTATTATACTACTGTATATCAGTGGTTTTACCCTCAGCTATTCTTGGATCTTTCACAAAATGAAAAGTGGTGTATAAACAGAAATTTTGTAAATCATGCAAAATCTGTTCTGAGTCGTTGATTCAGTTTGGATTTGCCATCTGATATGTTTCAGAAAAAAATCAGCCTGAATATCTGAACTAAATTACTCAATTACATCAGTTTGGTTCAAGTTATTGAATCAACACGGAAAAGTGTTGAAACTGTGTTGTGTGGTAATCATCGGAGTTGTCTAAATTTATTTGGAGCATCCAATTTGATTGAATGATTTAAATTTATTTGAAGATCCAATTTACATGTTTAATTTGATTTGGAGAGTGGATCTATTGACTTTTGAATCAAAGCTACAAACTGAATATTTTAAATGGAATATATACAATTTAAAGAAGAGGTGCTCAAACTGTGCAGAACATTTCTTTACGAGAAATATAATTATTCCCTTTCTCTCTGTGTGTGAATAAATATATATGTGCACACATATGAAAAATACTTGTGCTCTACCAACTCCATATGGATCCATGGTAATTTATATAAATACTGTACCTATTTCTTCCTAATTTCAATTTATAATGCTATTCAAACTCAAAACTGGATGCCATACAAGTAATTAAAACTGGTACAATGCCTACATGTCTATGGTATTCTCAGACATCCATGTCATGGTTATCTCAATTATACTTTTTCAAGAACAACTGAACTTTGTTTTTTCTTGTTTCTCATCCAAGAAGCTTCTTCAGTTCTGACTGAATGGTGGATAATGGAAGATTTATATTCCTTGCAATCATCTGGTCATTAGCTCTCTTCCTGAGAGTCATTGAGGCCACTTGGAAGTTTATCTGAACCCTCAGGGTCACCTGAAGAGTGCAAATGGGTGTGGAACCTTCTTGGAACTGCTGAAAGGACTGTGTTGTAAACAGGAGGTGGGTAGTGTTGTATTCTGTTGAGAGAGGGCTGTTCAGTGTTAATGTAGATGGTATCTTCTTCACATTGCTGTGTGCCAATATGGACATGACGGCATATATTTTGTCTCAATAGGCTCCTCATTTTATTAATCACCTATGCAATACAAATAGGTCATTTGGTAAATTATAGAAGCAGAAAAGCAGGTTACAAAAATTGTTCATTGATTGATCCAATTTATATAGCTGCCCATCTCACCAAAGGTGAAAACAAATAATTAAGAGTGGAGACATCATTTTCTGCAAGTTGTTGCAACTTCCAACATACCTTTTTACTTCTCTTCTGCCTATGATGTTTGTTGAGGACTATATAATTTGGAGCACGTACAACAAATGTAGAACATGAATTGATTTCCCATCTAAAGGTTATTGGAGTAACAACTAAAACCTCTGCTGTTTTCCAATCAGGTGTTTTTTCATAAATATCAAGATAGGAGCTTGTAAACTTCCCTTCCTCATTCATCATTCTGAAAGGCCAGCCTGATGTTTTCCACTTGTAATAGTAAGGATGTACAAAAAAGAGAGGTTAGGGTAGTCACTGTATCTGATATCCAGTTTAATAAGATGATTGAAGATCAGAGTTTTTATAGTATAATTTGCCCAGATCTAACAAAGGCCGAGTTGTATTTTTGAAGGGTGCTTGGTGCTCTCTGAGTGCTAGAAGGGAGGAGGAGGAGGAAAGAAGAAGATGAGAAGAAGAAGAAGAAAAAGAGAAAAAGAAGAAGAGAAAAAGAATAAGAAGAAGAGGAAGAGAGCAAAGAAGAAGAAGAAGAAGGAGAAGAAGAAGAAGAAGAAGAAGAAGAAGAAGAAGAAGAAGAAGAAGAAGAAGAAGAGAGGAGGCAGAAGAAGAGAGGAAGAGGAAGAGGAGGAGGAAGAAGAGGAGGAAGAGGAGAAAGAAGAAGAAGAGGAGGAGAAGAGAAAGAGGAAGAGAAGAAGAGGAAGAGAAGGAGGAGGAGGACAAGAAGAAGAGAAAGAAAAAGGGAATAGAATAATAATGATGATGATGATGATGATGATGATGATGATGATGATGATGATGATGGCTCCTTGGTGCTCTCTGAGCTTGTTTGTTTTCTTGAAGACATTTTATTACCCAAACTAGGTATCAAACGTATCAAACACTTCAGATCAGTGGTGGGATTCAATTTTTTTTACTACCAGTTCTGTGGGCATAGCTTGGTGGGCATGGCAAGGGAAAGATACTGTAAAATCTCCAGTCAGTGGTGATATTTGCCGGTTCTCTGAACTACTAAAAATTTCCGCTACCGGTTCTCCAGAACTGGTCAGAACCGGCTGAATACAACCTCTGCTTCAGATAGCATGCAAATAGGGAAAAAATTGCCTGCAGGTATACTTCCACTTCTAGACTGATCCTGTTACCTAGTTTGGGTAATGAAATGTCTTCAGGAAAACAAACAAGTTCAGAGAGCACCAAGGAGCCCACATTCAACCCTGAGCTACCAATATTATCCTTTATCAAGTTGTTTTTGAACTTCCTCAGTTGACAAACTACCTCTGTATTTCAAAGAGAGTGAATACGAGCTTGATCAATTAAACAGCTAAAGCTAGATACTTGCTCTGTCTGATCCTTTTATTGCTAGCTATTTCAAGCAAATGCATAGGGCAACATTTAGAAATTTTTGCTTGGATAACTAAGTAGAACAAATTAAAGAGCCTCATAGGTCGGGAAATGAGTATGACTAGCTCAATATCTGGAGTAGCAATTATTTGCCAATTTTTAATTAAACCCAAATTTGTGTGCATGTCCGCAGTTGTGAATTCCATGGAATTTATGGATGGCAAGGCTGAATAATCATATTTTAGTTGTCCAGGGTTGCATGGCCAAAACTTGACTTCAATTGCAATTGCGGTTTTACTTGCTTAAATCTTGCAATGGTATTTTTTAACATCAACAAAAACCCTGCATATCTCAGATCCTTGAGAAAGTCTTGATAGGTGGAAAAGAACGCCAACCTCTTGTTGACTGTGTGACCAGTCATAACAATAGCATATTATGACGATACCTTTATCACCATCAAACAACAACATCTATGTATCCCAAGTCCTTGAAAAGTACTCAGTAGATGGATAAAAATGTCAAATCCAGTCTAAATATCTGGCTGACTATGTGACCAATCTTAATAACAATAATTACAGAATTATTACAAAATTACAGAATTATAACAGAGTTTGAAGGTCATGTAAAATTTCATATATGGGACGTAATAATGATATCTATCTATCTATCTATCTATCTATCTATCTATCTATCTATATCTGCCTGTCTGTCTCTCTATCTATCTCTATCTCTATCATCTATCATCTATATCTGTCTGTGCCTATCTATCTCTATCTATCTCACTATCCCTATCATCTATCTATCATCTATATCTATCTGTCTGTCTCTCTATCTATCTCTATCATCTATCTATCATCTATATCTGTCTGTCTGTGTATCTATCTCTATCTTCTCTATCTGTCTGTCTGTCCGTCTGTCTGTCTGTCTGTCTGTCTGTCTGTCAATGAAGACAAATAACAATAGGCTAAATGCTTGCTATTTTCCTCAGCGGAATATTTATGAAGTTAATGTTATAGGACATTTTATGGTTTTAAGCTGATTTCTATCATATTCAGTTTCCCACTAAAATCAATTAGCTTATGCATGACATAGCAGAACTGTGCTATAATGTAGAACAATTAACAACAATGTAATTTAGTGCCATCTTAATATTAAGATACCTGGAAATGACTTAAACTTTGACTGTTAATGGACACTCAGCAATGACACCCTATTAAAATAATAGCCCCAATATTGCATTGAGGCATTCAAACGTAATATGAAGAGTAGAGCTTAAATTGTTGCAAACATTACATTAAAATCAAATCCATCTTTGCTAGTAATTCACTGGGTCATTAACTTGGATTGCAAGCAACTGTTGGAACTGCAAAGCTCATTCACTGTAACTGATGCAGAATTTCTCAATTTGGATGGATAGATAGATGATAGATAGATAGATAGATAGATAGATAGATAGATAGATAGATAGATACAGACAGACAGACAGACAAACACAGACATATATACACAGACACATACATATAGTGCATGCGTACACACACACACACACGCGTGTGTGTTTGTGTGTCTGTGTGTGTCTGTACATGCATGTGTGTATGTAAATATAAATAAAGTTTATGCCAGCGGTGTGCTACATCTGCCAAATGCATTAATACAGGGACAGAATCAAGATCATGTTAAGTGTTAATATACTTTATAATGCTTTGGTAAGACCATACTTAGAATATTGCATCTAGTTTTAATCACTACAATATAATAAAGATGTTGAGATTCTTGAAAGTGTGCAGAGAAGAACCACAAAGATGGTTAGGGGACTGGAGGATAAAACAAATGAAGAACAGTTGCTAGAAATGCGTATGTCTAGTTTAACCAAAAAAAGGACTAGAGGTGTTATGATAGCAATGTTTCATTATCTCAGGGGCTGCCACAAAGAAAAGGGAGTCAAACTATTCTCCAAAGCAGCTGAAGGCAGGATAAGAAGCAATGGGTGGAAACTGATCAAGGAGAGAAGCAATCTGGTATTAAGGAGAAACTTCCTAATGGTGAGAACAATCAACCAGTGGAACAGCTTGCCACCAGACATTGTGGATGCTTCATCACTGGAGATTTTTAAAGAAAAGACTGGACACTCAGCTACTTGTCTGGAATGTTATAGGGTCTCCTACATGAGAAGGGGGCTGGACTAGAAGACCTCCAAGATCCCTTCCAGCTCTATTCCGATTGATTAATTCTCTTTTTTTTAAGCGTCTGTGCATTACTGAAATAAGTTTTTAAAATTATTAAAACAACAGCATGGGATTGGACTATTTTAATGTCTTGGAAAATCTGGAATGATTTTTATGCCTTGGAGATTTTAAGATATTCGTTTGAACGCCCAATGTCTGAAAATGCTCTCTTTCAAAAGGCAACTGGATTTTTTGTTTTTCCTTGAAGACGTTTTGCTTCTTAACCATTGCTTCAGTTCTTCATCAGAACTGAAGAAGCTTCTTGGGTGAGAAGTGAAATGCTTTCAAGGAAAAACAAAGTCCAGTTGTCTTTGCCCTCTTTAAATGTCTATGATCTCCATAGACATTTAAAGAGGGCAGAACCCTTGTATCAGGTGTTCTCTACCAGATTTATTATTTATTATTCAGATTTATTATTTATTTATTATTTATTATGCAATCAACCCTTCTGTCAGCATTCCAACTAACAAACTCCAAACCAATAAACTCCGAGGCAATGATTTTCTCAAAGAGTTCCATTTTATTAGAGTTGTCGTATTGGTACATCTGGGAGGACCCGAATCTGACAGTTCTGGGTTTCCCTTCCCAATAGAAATTCAAAGATCCATCCCCTGCACCCATCAGTCCATCACATGGCCCAATCAAAACATCGTCCCAACTAAAAACCTTCTTCCAGACACTCCTCTCCAGCTGCAGGATGTTAGATTTTGCAGCAGAAATTCAAATCCAGAAAGCACACACAGATGACTGATTCAGCAGGATTCATTAACTTCTTTATATACATAATAATATGAGTAAAATGTACAATACCAATAGTAGATTCTTCCAATGAGGTAGAGAGTTGCAGGCAAAAACAGAAGCAGATCAGTGGTGGGATTTGATTTTTTTTTACTACTGGTTCTGTGGGCGTGGCTTGGAGGGCGTGGCAGGGGAAGGATACTCTAAAATCTCCAGTCAGAGGCAGTATTTGCAGGTTCTCTGTACTACTCAAAATTTCTGCTACCAGTTCTCCAGAACTGGTCAGAACCTGCTGAATACCACCTCTGAAGCAGATGAGAGAACAGCAGAGAACAGTTTCTTTTTTTTTAAGTTTTATTATTTTCCAAAAAACACACAAAACAGACAAACATACAAAACATAAACCAATATCAATTTCAAGTGCGCCAGTCGGTCACAAATCTCAGTGCCATCCCCTCATCATCCATATTCTCTATTACAAAAGAAAGAAAGCTATAATCATTATTATTAAATCTCTACCATGTTATAGTTTCTATTATTGTATTTCTTTTCAACAATTCTATTTATCTCCATTGTTCCATATATTACCAAACTTTTTATCTAACCATTGGTAAAGCAGAGAACAGTTTCTGTCATGCCCCTGTCAGAGTCTGAATCCGAGGAGGAAGACGAAGAGCTGGCAGGGAATGGGAGTATGGTTCTGTTTGCTGTGGAGGAGGCTGTGGAAGGGCAAAATCCGGCTGGGCAAAGCAGGGAAGAGATAGAACAATGGAGAGGTAGGCCCTCCCGCCTCTTCATCCAAGTCACACTGGGAGGAATGGAGAAGAGAGCAACATGGGTTGCGTGACTTACGGGGGAGGAAAGGGCCCTGATTCCCTTTATTAGCCACACCTGGAAATGAAAGTTTATAAGAACTGAATGCTGACTGTGGCAGCTGCTGAGAGCAAACATGATTTTATCCTGTGTTGTCATTGCTTATCTGTGTTCCTGACGTCTTCGCAACCATGTGAGTTTTGCCATGCCTTTATATCTGGAATTCTTGCTCTTGCCCTGCCAAACTATTTACCTCAGCTTGGCTTGATTGGACTTAAAGTTACAGTTTGTGTTGACCATGTTTTGGACTTAATTCTCTGCAGCCCAAAGGGTATTCCTGGGAGAGTTTTTCTCCAGCCAGAAGGTAACCTGGACATTGGGGGCAATGTTGGAGCTAATAAAGGGACTCTTATTGATTATCTGACTATGTTGCCTTTGTGTCACACCCCAGCTGATCACAGTTTCAGTTTCAATTCAGCAATTGCAGACAAGACTGCAGCTTCAGAGCTCAGAGCTTAATAGAGAGTCATGCCTAGGCTCCTTCCAGTTTCAGTTTCCAAATAGCCCTCATTGGCTGACTTAGTTGCTATGCCTATTCATTGGCTGACCTTGTTACCATGCCTCTGCCAGTTCATGAATATTCTGACACAGGGTAACATGACCTTGACTCTCTGAGAATGTTGTTGAGTCTAATCTTCCACCTCTGTATGAAATCCCCGGTCCCAAATTCCCAGGCACTAATGTGGCAGCCTCGAAGCTTCCAAGTAAAATATGGCTTCCAAGGCTGACACCTTCCCTCTCTCTCTCTTTTTCAAAATGTCTAACAAGAAAAGTTCCTCTCTTCTCAAGATTGATAGCTATTGAATTCCTGACACATCTTTCTAACTTCATATTTGGGGGAATGGAAATTCTCGGACGAATGAAACTGTATAGAACACTTTCACCTAATCATCACATATTTTCCCAACTGGGCAAAAATTGAAAAAGGTTAGCAAGATTGAAGATGGAACCAAACCATCTTACATAATTACTTATATCATGCCGAACTAGGTCTCTGCAGTCAGTATTTTTATTAGGACGGTAATGTGGGGTCAAAATTATTTTACTATGGATGTTGATATACTTGATGTTTCTGTAGTCCTTGCAGCAAAAAAATTATTTGCCGAATCCTGTGTTTGATGGGATGGCTTGAAATCACCCAATGAGTGGTTGTTAGAAGTAATGGAAACACTGACACATCTTTCCTGGACCTTTTAAATTCTAACTCTATGAGCCATTAAGGCAAAGATAATGGAGACACACAAAGACATTTTAAAGTACTTAGTGTTGTCTATTCCTGTTGACATTAATGGGAAAAGTGTGAGACTACCGAGTAGATACTTTCTCTCCCCTTGCAAAATCCACTACAAAAATAGCTTGGAAGCTTCAGACATATTTGTATTACAAAATAAGAAGGCTGCTTTGAACTGACAATTTTTTTTGCACCTGTTTGTTTAAGGGCAGCGTATGGTGCCTTGCTTTCTATTACTAGCTATAATGTTGGGCAGACAAGATAGTACTAATAGTAGCAGCTAGTAAAAATCCATTGTCATGACAGCAGTGTTACATGACAGCCGTGGTCCAATATCTCAGGGGCTGCCACAAAGAAGATGGGGTCAAGCTATTCTCCAAAGCACCTGAAGGCAGGACAAGAAGCAATGAATGCAAACTCACTAAGGAGAGAAGCAACCTAGAAATAAGGAAGAATTTCCTGATAGTGAGAATGATCAACCAGTTGGACTGCTTACCTTCAGAAGTGGTAGATGCTTCATCACTGGAGGCTTTTAAGAAGAGATTGGACAACTAGTTGTTTGAAATGATATAGGGTTTCCTGCTTGAGCAGGGGGTCAGATTAGAAGACTTCCAAGGTCCCTTCAAACTCTTGTTATTCTGTCAAATATTCTTGATGAACGTTAAAAGAAAGCTAATAGGAACAGAGAATGAATTGATTAAAATATTACATTGTTATCTATAGGGTGTCAAGTTGGAAGAAGAACAAGTTAAAGAAACAATGATTGCATAGGCAATTTTTTTTGGAAATGCTATTGAATAAATGGCAGAAATTATGGGATATGAATTATAAATTGACTATTGACAGCATGGAAGGAGAATTTGTATAAGATGTTTTATAGATGGCACTTAGTGCCAGCAAGATTAGCGAAAACATTTAAAGATAAATCAATGAAATGTTGGAAATGTCATCAAACACCAGGAACATATTATCATATGTGGTGGACTTGCACAGAGGCTAAAAGGTATTGGACTAAAATGCACACATGGTTGGAAAAAATGATTAAACAACATATAGATTTGATACCTGAAATATTCCTATTAGGAATGGTACCAGAAGGAAAAAAATATTTACTTAATTATACATGTCTTAACAGTGGCTAGAATTGTATTTGCCCAAATTTGGAAGAGTGATAAGATACTGACAGAAGGAAAAATAATTGAAAAAAATATTTGAATGTGCAGAAATGAAAAGATTGACACTAGAAATTAAAGAAAAAGAAGAATCTGAATACTATATGGTATGGGATCTGTTTTATCAATAAATAGAAAATAGAACAAATTAAAAGGGATTGGATGTATTTATAGAGCAAATAGAGAAATAAATATAGTAGATATATTTGATAATATTTACATGGGAATGTGATTATTGTTGTATTGTTAAGACTAGATAAGAAGAACATCATTAATAATGATTAAACAATTGAAATATGTACCTAATCGATGAACGATTGAAATGGAATGGATTTGTTGTATATATTAAAAAGAAAGCTAAAAGCATCTGACAATGCAAATCATTAGGCTCTGTTTTCCAACCTCAATGATTAATTGAAATAAAGAAGTATAATAAAGAAGTTTTTTGTATAATTGTTTGTTGGTTTGCTATTTAAAATCCATTGAACTAGTCCATTGGTTCAATAATAATCCATTTTTTTCTTTTCCATGTGAATTCTTTTTATTTATTATTTATTAAACTTATGTGAGAAGGAAGGACTCAATGGAGAAGAGCATAATGCTGGGAAAGATTGAGGGCAATAGAATAAGGGGACGAGAGAGAATGAGGTGGCTGGATGGAGTCACTGAAGCAGTCAGCGTGAGCTTAAATGAATTCCAGAAGATGGTAGAGGGCAGGAAGGCCTGGAGGAACATTGTCCATGGGGTCACAATGGGTTGGACACGACTTTTTGCAACTAACAACAACAAACTTATATGAAACATTAAAACAAAGAATAGAGTACAAAAATTGATTAAAAGTTAACAAAGTTAGGAAGGGAGGAAGGAAGATGGACACAAAGAGGAAGTCCAATGTTTTCTTCTTAGGACCTTTTTTTCAATAAATTTCCAATTGGGTTCTAGTTTTGTTTTATTTATTTTTTTGTGTTTTTCTGTTATTTGATATCAAGAATCTCAAACTCGGGAAGAGAAATTTCCCCACCCATACAGGTAGTCCTCAACTTACCATAGTTCACTTCGAGACCGTTTGAAGTTACAACAGCACTGAAAAAAGTAACTTGCAGCCATTTTTTACTCTTATGACCATTGTGGTATCCCCTTGTTCACACGATTAACATTCGGATGCTTGGAAACTGACTCACATTTATGATCGTCACAGTGTCCCGGGATCACATGATCCCCTTTTGTGACCTTCTGATGAGCAAAGTCAATGGGGAAATCAGATTCACTTAACAACCGTGTTACTAATTTAAGAATTTCAGGAATTCATTTAACAACTGTGATGGGAAAAGTCGTACAATGGAGGCAAAACTGATTTAACACATTTCTCACTTAGCCAACCTGAATGTTGGGCTCAATTCTGTTTGTATGTTGAGGACTACCTCTATTAATTGCTATTTTTACACGCTATCTGAATAAGCTTGTTTTTAGAAATTGAAACTTTTCAGAAGTAGAGGCATAGTTTATTAAGGTAACAGTTGAGTATATTACATATGTTATGTGAAAAGAAATACTATTTACCCTATAATATTCCTGTCATGCCCCTGTCATAGTCTGAATCTGAGGAGGTAGCTGGACAGCTGACAGGGAATGGGAATGTGGCTCTGTTGGCTGTGGAGGAGCCTGGGGAAGGGCAAAGTCTGGCTGGGTAGAGCAGGGAAGAGGTAGAACAATGGAGAGGTAGTTCATAGGAAGACCCAGGCCACCCCCTCTTCATCCTAGGGCACACAGGGAGGAATGGAGAAAAAAGCAACGTGGGTTGTGTGGCTTACAGAGGAGGAAAGGGCCCTGATTCCCTTTATTAGTCACACCTGGGAATGAAAGTTTATAAGAACTGAATGCTGACTGCAGCAGCTGCTGGGAGCAAATGTGACTTTATCCTGTGTTGTCATTGCTTATCTGTGTTCCTGGTGTCTTCCCAACCATGTGAGTTTTGCCGTGCCTTCACCTCTGGAATTCTTGCTCCTGTCCTGCCAAACTAATTACCTCAGTTTGGCTTGATTGGACTTAAAGTTACAGTTTGTGTGACCAATTATCTGCAGTCAAAGGCTGTTCCTGGGAGAGTTTTTCTCCAGCCAGAAGGTAACCTGGACATTGGGGGGGCAATGTTGGAGCTAATAAAGGGACTCTTATTACTTATCTGACTATGTTGCCTTTGTGCCACATCCCAGGTCATCACAATTCCATTCTATCACCAGGGGTGGGATTCTACTGGTTCGGCCTGATTCGGGTGAACTGGTAGCTCCGAAGATCAGCTGTGAGCAAACCGATTCACTCTCACAATCAGCTGTTGGGCCTACATGCCCGTCCCAGCTCTAGTCTGTGCTTTATTTCTGCATTTTCCAGCTCAGCTGATTCATGTGGCATAGCGGATTGCCTTGTGTCAGCTGTTCTACACACAGGGCTTGCAGCAGAAGGTGAGTTGGAAATGCTGCACACGCGTGCAAAGCCCAGGCTCATCAAATCAGTTATTACACTGGTTTAATCCCACCCCTGTCCACCACCACTCCAAAATTAAAGGATAGTGAATGTATGAACAAATATTTTATCAGCAAAGGCATCTGTTCTTCTTTTTTTTCCTGGAATGCTGCAAAAAGTGCAACAAATTAATTTTATTTGGAAATGAGCTCTCCAAGGAAAGTATGTCCAAAGAAATTAGTTATCATTTTGAACTGTTTATGCCTACTCTAAAATTTTGCACAGGAACTGGATGTGAGAAAAACTGACTTTTGTACCTGCTGATAGAAATTGATAAATGAGTTGATATGAAGGGTAATGATAAAGCATTTAAAACACATTTTATAGCAATTCACCAGCCAACTGTAAAAGCATTGCCAATATTTTACTTTTGGGGGATGGGAAATATGCATCATTAGTCAATGTAGAATTTACTTTAAACAGATATTTTTTGGGTTCTTTGAGAACTAGCTATAAGATCCAATCTAAAGATGTTCCTTCATTTTCTGAAATAGTATAGGGTTTCCTGATTAAGCAGGGGGTTGGATTAGAAGACCTCCAAGATCTCTTCCAACTCTGTTATTCTATTCTACTCTATTCTATTCTGTTCTGTTCTGTTCTATTCTATTCTACTCTACTCTACTCTATTCTACTCTATTTCAGATGTATAGCGTAAATGGTGAGAAAAACAAATCTTGTGAGTTTACCAGATGGATGGTCTAGGGAACAAAGTTGTTACAGAATCTGGTAGTTCAGGTAGAAATACTTCAAAATCTCCTCCCAGAAGGGAGCAACAGAAACAGACCATAAAGTGGATGTGTGGAATCTCTAACCATGTTTCGAGCTATAAGCAGTATCTTGAATAATGGAAAGCGAACTTCCTATAATCTTCTTGGCTGTCTTTACCACTCTCTGTATGGACTTTCTATCTGAGGCCCTGCTGATACTCATACACGGTGACACCCTGGCTTTGAATATAGGCAACCCAGATTCATCTGGGAGTTGGATGGACTCCAAACCAAATAAAATGCACAATATTTAACATACATCATTCTGCAGCCCTACAAGAAGTGAATCTATGTCAGACCGAAGGACAGCTGTGTTCATGCAATCTGGAGGAAACTCAATCAAAGTTGGAGAATTTTAAGTCCCCCTCTCCCATTGTTGTTACAGAAAAAAAATTAATAAACGGAAACATGGGAAAGAAACATAGTCATATTTATATGTAGTATCTGTTGGATTCTGTTGTTCAGCACTTCTTTAAAAGTAATTGGAATTTAATTACTTAGTGAATTGATTCTCCGGAGTTTACTTACTAGAATTTGGGTGTACAGCCACCTACAGTAGCATTCATTAAAAATGTTAATGACAGGAGTCATATGTTAGTGGGTCTTTTTACTCTTCCTGCAGTCATGACAAATCCCATTACTCAAGCAACATCTGTCTGTGTTCCTTTAATCACAAACTCCTGTTTTCATTATCTTGCTGTTAAATCTTCAAAGCATGGCAGCTTGCAGGAGTTGTGAGGGGGAAAGACATTTCCCTCAAGTGGGGAAAAAAGAAGAAGCTGGATTAGTTCAAAATAGTTAATTGAAGAGCTGCATGAGGATCAAGGCATTCCTACAATTGTATCTTCAAGTGCTTCCAGATCTGTTGAATGCTCACTTTGCCCAACTGATGTGACCAACAAGGGGGATAAAATGTGGAGATTCTTGTTTGAACAAACATCTGAAGATGAAGAAGAAGAAGAAGAAGAAGAGAGGAGGAAGAGGAGGAGGAGGAGGAGGAGGAGGAGGAGGAGGAGGAGGAAGAGGACTACTGCAATGCTCTTTACATGGGGCTGCCCTTGAGGACCACTCGGAGGCTTCAACTGGTCCAGAATGCAGCGGCACGGGTTGTGATGGGAGTATCCCGATACTCCCATCTTACACCCCTCCTGCATGAGCTGCACTGGTTACCAGTTGCCCTCCGGGTGAGATTCAAGGTGCTGGTATTGACCTATAAAGCCCTACATGGCTTAGGACCAGGGTATTTGTGGGAGACCCTGCTTCCTGGAATGACTTCCCAATGTCCCATGCGCTCCCATAGGCAGGGCCTCCTTGGGGTGCGGTCGGCCAGACAATGTCAGCTGGCGACCCCTAGGGGTAGGGCTTTCTCTGTGGGAGTACCCACCCTATGGAATCAGCTGCCCCTGGAGCTTTGGGTGGCCCCTGACCTCCGATCCTTCCATCGTGGCCTGAAAACTTGGCTTTTCCAACTCGCCGACCTGGACTGATGGAGGGGATGGGTTTTATTGACAGTTTTTACTAATTTTAATTGGTTATTGAGATTTTGAATTTAATTGTTTTTTTAATATTTGTATTATATTTTTTATTATTGTAAGCTGCCCTGAGTCCTTCAGGAGATAGAGTGGCATAGATATCCCATCAAATAAATAAATAAATAAATAAATAAATAAATAAATAAATAAATAAATAAGAGGAAGAGGAAGGGGAAGATCATTATCATCATCATCATATCAACACTTAGTTGTAAAAGACAGCTTTACTTGGAACAACTCAATGTCTATGGAAATTCTCAGTCATCCAGGTCATGGTTGTCCCAAAGATACTTTTTAAAGAGGCAACTGGACTTCTTGGATGAGAAGAGAAACGTCTTCAAAGAAAAACCAGAAAGTCCAGTTGCCTCTTGGAAAAGCACCTTTGGGACAACCTGCAACAATACCTTGAATATTATTAAACAACAACCTCTGTCTATCCCAGGTCCTTGGCATAGGTCAGGGCTGGCTAACCTCTCTGGGCTCCTGTGCCAAAAATTGCATGTGTGCTGGCTCTCGCTCATGTGCCAGCACCTAGAAGGCAATGTGCACCCTCCGCTGCCCCCTGTGCATCTGCACGCGATCCCCCCACCGCCCCCTTACCTGCACTGCACAGGCGCATACCTCTGAGCTAATTTTCGGGCCTTTTTTGGCCTCCCAGAGGCTCAAGGGAAGCCTCTGCAGCCTTTGGAGGCCAAAAAATGGGCCCGTTTAATCCCTTCAGATATTTTTGGAAACACAGGAAGTTACGAAACAGGCCTGTTTTTCTGCTCCAAAGGCTTCCCTCAAGCCTCTGGGAGGCTGAAAAAGGACTGAAAATTAGCTGGGAGGTGTGCACATGCGCAGTGAGGTAAGTTTGCCTGGGGTTCACCTGCCTGCACAACTGACTCTGCATGCCACCTGTGGCACACGTGCCATAGGTTCGCCATCACAGGCATAGGTGGACCAAGATGCCAAAGTTGGTCTAAACATTGGATTGGCTATGTCACCAATCATAATAATAAAAAGGTCCAGGGTTGCAGTTTTCACACCTCCCCAGGTTGACATTAACTTGAATTAAAGTAAAATCAGTGTTGAGTTTGTCCACATTTCCTCAGGCAAGACAGCTAGCTCAAAGACCAAAAACATCCCTAGGAAGGATTAGAAGTGTCACACATGTCCCTTTTCCTGCAACAATAACTGTTATTTTAGAGGAGGTCAGGGAACCGAGTCAAGTAACTTCACTGGCGATAAGAGGAAGGCGCATCAGATACATGCTGTGCTGAATTTTTAGTGTAAAATGTGATCAGATTGAAGAGGTGACATGTAATTTGGAGGCTGCTTGTGAGCTCCTTTCAGCACAATGCCTGAAGATAGATAGATAGATAGATAGATAGATAGATAGATAGATAGATAGATAGATAGACAGACAGACAGACAGACAGACAGACAGACAGACAGACATGCATCAGAATTTTCAGTTAGTGGCTGGCTTATATCCCCCCCCTTGCACATTGCGTTTGTTCATTCAAATAAATATTTCAGTCTAAATTGACGCCAATGATTTGGGTTCTGAGGACTTAAGAGTCATGGAGATGTCACTGTATAACCTGAAAAAAGTTTCAAGATCAATCAACTTTTGCAAGATTTATGGGGTCAGGGCCAGTAAATTTAAATTTTTGAAATCTTTAGTAATTACCTTCAAAAGTTGTGGGAACTTCAACACTGAAGGCTTTCAAAAAGAGAACGGACAACCATTTATCTGAAATAGCACTTAGCACTTATATACTGCTTCACAGTGGTCTTGCCCTCAACAATCTGGGTCTTCATTTGACCCACCTCAGAAGGATGGAAGGCTGAGTCAACCTTGAGCTGGTGAGATTTGAACTGCCAAATTGCAGTCAGCTGGCAGTCAGCAGAAGTAGCCTGCAGTACTGCACTCTAACCACTGTGCCACCGTGGCTGGTATATATAGGGTCTCTTGCTTGAGCCGGTTGGACTAGAAGACCTTCAAGATCCCTCCCATCTCTATTATACTATTATTCTATGTTCTTTTGGGGATTGCACAAAGAGCTCCAATTACAATTGGTGTGGCAATCTTTTGGTTTTTTTCCCCTCCCTCCATAATCTTTTAATAGTGGAATCTGGTATTTTATGTTTTAATAGTGGAATCTGATGTTTTATATTCTAAGCACTTATCAGTTTGAATTCTGAAATTGGAAAAAAAAACCTTTAGATATCTTGTTTTGTGAAGCATTGGCAGGCTTATGCTCCATGAGTTTTTGCAAAAGCAAAGCTCAAATTTTCTTCATACATTCCGATAAACAACTAGTGCTATTCCATCATGGCACTGATGATTCCCTGATTTGAGTATGCTTTCAATCAGATGGTCTAGTTTTATGCTTAATTTCAGATAATTGATGTTCCAGATGTCAACCACAATCATGTTTTTTTTTTGAGCTGCTTTTGCTTCAACATCATGAGGATCCTGGCCATTGTATGGCTGCCTGCTCTAAACGCCAATCTATCTTTGAATTACTTCCTCCTTGTTTTTCATTTATTTTTAATGTATTTATTGAATTTATACCACAAACTTCTCAACCACCCATCTCTCTCACTTTCCTTTTCCTTTGAATGCAACCAAACTCTGCTTTCTTATTTGTAATAGTCCTCCATTCTCGCCTTTATTTCTGGATGCACAGAGGCTGTGAATATCTTCTGGGCAAAGGGTGTAACATATGGTCATTAATATCCTTGGGTTTTTTTTCCTATGAAGATTGTCTAATTCAACTTGGATCCAGTAAGTTATCCCTGTGGCATATCTAATTATAGGTCTTGCTCAAGTGTTTATTGTCTTAACAACCTTTCCAGCATTAACTAGACTTTAAAATGTTTGGACAAGTTTAATCTGTGGGGTTCATGATGCTCTCTGAGCTTTACTTGTTTGCTTCTCCTCTTGTTTCCACTAGCCAGCTAGGTTAATATCCATAATATCACCAGGAAATCACTAGTTCATCTTTGAGCTATAGATATTCTCTTCTATGGAAACATTGGATATAATTTGAACTACTCATCTTTTTTTTTAATTGGACATTCAATAAATCAAAAATTTCCATTAATCCCATATATTTTAAGTAATATGTTCAATGGCCTGTCTATTCATTAGCTGTTGCCTATCTTCTTCTTTAGTCTTGCCATCCTTGAGTACCAGACTGGCACATTAATGCAATTCTTCTTCTTCTTCTTCTTCTTCTTCTTCTTCTTCTTCTTCTTCTTCTTCTTCTTCTCCTCCTCCTCCTCCTCCTCCTTTTTCTTCTTCAGAGATCAAGTCTTAAGTTAAATCTTTAGACAGAAACTCTCTACAATTAGGAATTTCAAGAACCGTGTTTCCATTCCAATAGCAGATGAAGTTGTCAAGTGATAATTAACTGAGAATGCTGATTAATGTTTTAAATCTATTCTTAATATGATAGTTGTTAGGTAAAATTCTATCTCAATAAGAGGTCAGGCTAGAAGTCTAGAGGAATCCCTGTTTACTATGCTAACTTTGTTGGCATACAGTACTGTAATTTGGGATATCTGAATACTTGCTGGGAGCTAGCAATCTGGATGATCCCAACTAGCATACAATCCGTTATGACAAAACCTAAATTACTGTCACTCTCTACAGTACATGTATCGGTAAATAACTTTCCTTAAGTTTTATTAAGCCATCATTTCATTACTAACTCAGTGCCTTTTAATCACTCATCCCATCAATTCATCAGTGTCATCTGGAATATTTTAAACATTCGGCTTGTGCCCTATTCAATACCATGTTGACCAACATAGAGGAGTTTAGCACTTTTAACTTTTATGCACACTGGCAGTAATAACAAAAAAATTCCTAGACAGAAGGAAAACCAACCCTTAATTGTTTTTGTTCTCATTTCATGTTCTAATAGCATACTTCTTCTTCCCAGAATCTCAAAAATTAATCTGTGTCTCCCTGATTCAACAACTGAAGTGTTAGTTGATTAAACCCACAACTAAACTGATTAAAAAGCTGCAAACTTGCTTACTGCTACCAATTCAACAGTCGGCTTTGGTGCCTTGGGCTTTTAAAACTTTAATATGATATATAACCAGAAAGAACAATTCTGTCTTTAATATGTGAAGGGAGCATTGTAAGAACGATTCCATGGTGACTATTTAGAAGGAAATTCAAGGGGAAAAAAACAGTGCTTTATTTGCTTCATAAAAACCTGTGAAGCATTCAGATTCAATAACGTAAGCAGAATATAGCAGCATAAATCTTTTTAATTTACATCTGGGGGTTTCATTATGCATACTGCATGGCACTGTTCAGAACCTTAATTTACAGATTTAGGAAGGAATTCTACCAATCCCATTCAAAGTGCTTAACATGCCCATTGGAACATTTAGCCAAAATAACTCTCCGGAGAGTTACTTAATGAGTCTAAAATTATCAGTTATTTGCATTCCTAGTAGATTTAAATCAGGAAGGCCTATTAACAAGATAATGGGCACATGTCAGTTCCATGCTAGTCTTCTGCAAACTATTTATGGAAATGAATAACTCAAAGTATAAATTTCAAAGAGCCGGCACTAACGGGAGATAGCATTAGTTCTCATCTCATTTAGATAGATAATTTTACTCAAAATAACCATTTACTTGGTGATGAACTGCAGGACTGATTGGAACAAATAACCACAGACCATGAAATCTTTCATTTCTATGACCTTCAAACTGATCCTTCAACACTTTAGGATGGAGGGCGGGTGGAGGTAAATGGATTAGATGGATGGGCAGATAGGTAGGAATGAGATAGAAATAGAAATAAAAGTAGAATAGAATAGGAATAGGAATAAAACTAGAATGTAATGTATTGTAATAGAATAGAATAGAAACAAAAACAGAAACAAAACTAGAATAGAATAAGAATAAGAATAGGAATAAAACTAGAATAGAATAGGAATAAGAATAGGAATAAAACTAGAATGGAATAGAAATAGAAATAGAAATAGAAATAGAAATAGAAATAGAAATAGAAATTTGTCAATGTGTAATCTAATTCTTCGCATTAACCAATGCTGGGCTATTACTATAGGCACTTTTGGACCCCTTCAAATGCCAGTACTTGGGACCATTACTATGATTGCTCCTGTGGTAAGCCATTTTGGAAGCACTTGATTGACATATCATTGGCTACTCTGCTGTTGTTGAAGTTTTTCATTACTGATGCTGCCCGGTTCTCATTACTGTCACATCTTCACAACATTGTCTTTGAGTTTCAGTATTTTTACAGATTAACAGAGTTGGAAGGGACCTTGTAGGTCATCTAGTCAAACCCCCCACCCAAGCAGGAGACCCTACACCATTTCTGACAAATGGCATCCAATCTCTTCTTGAAAGTTTCAAGTGATGACACTCCCACAACTTCCAAATGAAAGCTGTTCCATTGGTTGATTGTTCTCGCTATCAGAAAATTTCTCCTTATTTCCAGGTTGAATCTCTCCTTGTTCAGTTTCCATCCATTATTTCTTGTCTGGCGTTCAGGTGCCATGGAAAATAGCTTGACCCCTTCCTCTCTGTGGCAGCCCCTCAAACATTGGAACACAGCTATCATGTCTCCCCTGGTCTTTCTCTTCACTAGGCTAGCCATGCCCAGTTCCTGTAACCTAATTTCCTCTTCCTTTCTTGAGTTCTCTTCTTTCTTTTCTCAGTTACCCCCCAAATCACCATGCATTGCAACATATCCTTTTTAAATACTTATAATTCCTTCCAGAGTCTGGCCTTTAAAAGGAAAAGGGAAGGAAGGATATTGTCAGTCCTTACATGTCTGCATGAGATTAAAGAAGTGAGAATTACTCAACTTTCAGTATTGGTCCTTTAATGCTAGAATGAGGTAGAAGTTCAGAGCTTTGGAAAATGGGTGAGGAATTTTATTTCTGAATTTATTAAGGCTGATATTGTCAAATGCCGGGGAAGTCAGGAGATTCAGGCAGTTCAAAGGAGTATAAAGATGTATTCCAAATTTACGCTTTCTACAAGAATCTGATCTTGAATGGTCAAGAGAAATAAGCAGGAATTAAGAAAGCATTCAAGTTGGACTGGACATACCATGTTTCCCTGAAAACGAGACACTGTCTTATATTTTTTGCCACCAAAAAGGCACCAGGTCTTATTTTCGTGTGGGGAGATAATGTTGTCCACTGTCTCACCTCACATGTGCATGTCACCCCCAGTCTCCTTTTTGCTGTCAGAAGCCTTCAGGAACTTCTTCTATGGCCTGCAAGGCCATCAAGGCTTTCCTGAAGCCTCTGCAGATGATAACAGAGCTCTGAAGAGGCCTTCAGGAAAGCCTTGCCAGCTGCAGAAGAAATGAGCCAGCAAAGCAGGTGTCAGGATATCCAAGGCCTGGCTGAAACTGTCTGAAGGTAAGTAGTAGGGCAGCTCCATCATCACCCCATCCTCACCCTAGCTTAATTTTTACCATGCACCCTGGAGTGGGCGGGTCTTAATTGGGCTTATTTTGGGGAGGTAGAACTTACATTGGGTGCACATGTAAAAATCAAGCTAGGACTTACTTTCAGAGTAGGTTGTATTTTCAGGGAAACTCATTTGAGTGCACAGGAATTCATGACTGATGACGCATTCATCAGCTCAGTCAGGTCATCTTCTACAGGCATTTCTAAGAAAGTTTAGAATGCTTGCCTCCTAGACTGAGTTGCTATTTATGATATAAACGGCCAAGGATTCTTCTCCTGTCCAACTTTACATATCCAACATTTCTTCTCATATTCCTCTTGTTTTCAATCATGTGTCAGGATTCCAGTGATCGTCCTAATTAAATCATGATCCTCGAGCCAACTTCAAAAAACTTCAAAAGCTTTATTAGGAGCAACATGCTGGCATGACCTGTATGAAACCAACTCTGAAATACGTAATTTACAATCACCTATGACCCTGTTTCTCCCCACCCCTCTGGGTATATCATAATTTAGATTGCCCAATGAAAACGTGTTCATGGGCTGGGTGTCATCAATCACACTCTCCAATAGAGGATTTTCATGCCCAGAATACCCGGTTGCCTCAGTTACAATCTTTGTGAGATAAGCTTGGAATGTGTTTCTGAGTTCATTTGCCGTACACTCCTTCAGGGTTTTCCCCCCACCCTCTTTCTCATGGCAACTTGGAAACAGGCATAGAAATGTTTTACAAGTTGACATCATGGGCATTTCTTCTCCTGCATGTTCCTCCTTCTACAGTCTAAATTTGGCTGATTGGGTTGAAATTTATAAACCCATAAATAAAAATTGAAGATCAGTTGATGACCCTAATCTATTGACAGAGCAAGATTGAGTTAACACGGCAGTAACTTGTCCTTGATCTATTAACAAAATCTATCCACCTATGCATATATTACTGCATTTCCATTATCTTAAGGCACACATAATCATGGAATTGTTGTTTTTTTAATGAAGCCTTTCAGTTGTCCACACTCTGGAGGTAGTCAGTGAATACAATTGCTGCAATCTGAATGAATTAGACGTCATCCAGAGACTTGTTAGAGAGAAACAGAGCAAATGCATTTTGCTCAGTACATATAAATCCTCAGATCTGCAGAGTCAATACTCCATTCTTTATATTAGGAGTGAAAGCCCTTCAAACTGTCAAGGACACAATGCAGATCTTTATTCAGGTAGAAATTATTCTTAACTGGTAGTCAATGCAGTTCCCCAGGCTTGGACAGAAATTAGTCACTCTGAATGTGTAAAAAAAAAATTGAACTTTTAGATCAGACTAAAAATCTTCCAGTTTTGCTTTGTTTTTTAAAGAAATGAATTGTTTCTGTTATAATTTTTTTCCAGAGTGCAAATTTCATCCAGCAAAGCTCCTTATCTTGTCTAACCCTCCCTCCTTTTTTTTCCTGCATCAACTCTGAATTGAAATTGTGAGTTGGATGCAAGCATTGGGTAACATTGGTACTTATCTTCCTGAGCACAGCAATGCTTGTATTCTTTAATCCACCACCTGATCTCATGGCTGCTATGATTCATACATTGTTTTCCTAATGAGAGGCTAATTCAACCTTCTCCGAGTCACATTCCATTCTGCTCAGGTGCATAAATCATGTTAATGCTCATCCACAGTTTCTCCGTGAACCTTTTCAAACCCTTTCCGAATAAACTTGGACTTCCTTGGAAGTCAGTAAAAATCCTCATGCAAGAATTGTTTGTCCACTTTTTTCTTTGGGCAAGGAATTAGTCTGGAGTAGACTAGCTCAGCACTGTAAATTATTCTGCAAAGAAATTTCTGAGGATTTCCCCCCCTTATCTTGATGAACAGAATAGAATAGAACTCTTTATTGGCCAAGTGTGATTGAACACACAAGGAATTTGTCTTGGTGCAAATGCTATCAGCGTACATAAAAGAAAAGATACATTCGTCAAGAGTCAAGAATCATAAGGTACAACACTTATTAGTAGTCATAGGGTACAATAAGCATTCAATTCATATTAGGAAACAGTCAATATAAATCGTAAGGATACGAGCAACAAAGTTACAGTCACATAGTCACAAGTGGGAGGGGATGGATGATAAGGAGTGCTGAGAAGATTAACAGTAATAATAGTGCAGACTTTGTAAATAGTTAAACAGTGTTGAGGGAATTATTTGTTTAGCAGAGTGATGGCTTTCAGGAAAAAAACTGTTCTTGTGTCTAGTTTAGGAAGGTAAGACATTTTACACCCTCCGGATGAGATTCAAGGTTTTGGTATTAACATTCAAAGTCCTACAAGGCATGGGTCCGGGATATTTACGGGAGCATCTCCTGCCGGCATCAAATGCCAACCACCCTGTACGAGTGCACAGGCAGGGACTCCTTGGGGTACTGTCTGCGACTCAGTGTTGTTTGGCGGTGTCCCAGGGCAGGGCCTACTCTGTAGCGGCTCCCACCTTGTGGAATCAACTACCCCTGGGGCTCCGTTTGGCCCCTGACCTCCGCACCTTCTGCCATGATTTGAAAACCTGGTTATTTGAACAGGCCGGGCTGTACTGACCTCTTGGGGGGGGTTATATTTTAAATTAGTAATGGGTTTTTAGATGAATTTGGCTTGCTTAATTTAATCCTATTTTAGTTAATTAATTTATTGTTCTGTTTTTAGTTGTGAGCCGCCCCGAGTCCTTTTTGGAGAGGGGGCAGCATACAAGTCAAATTAATAAATAAATTAATAAATACTACAACCAGGCATTATGTTGACATATACTTTAGTAAAATATTTCTAAATTTCAGTAATGTGTGCATTTTGGCTTATCTTACACTGCTGTGGTTGGTAAAAGACAAGAAGCTTTATTCAAAAAAAGAAGGAAAAAAATAGAATTCTTTATTGGACAAGTATGATTGGACACACAAGGAATTTGTCTTCGGTACATAAACTCTCAGTGTACATAAAAGCTATAAGTGATAAATCACGATCATAGTCATAATAAAAATACATTCATCATAAATCATAAGATACAACACTTAGTGATAGTCATGCTAAATAAACAATCAATATAAATCATACTAGGAAATTAAATGAAACAATATAAATCATAAAGATACAAGCAACAAAGTTATAGTCATAAATAGAAAAGGAGACAGATAATAGAAAAAATGAGAAGAATAGTAATACAGCCTTACTAGATAGTTTGACAGTGTTGTGGGGATTAGTTGTTTAGCAGAGTGATGGCATGGGGGGAAAAACTGTCTTTGTGTCTAGTTGTTCTTTGTGTCAATGCCCTATAGCGTCATTTTGAGGGTAGAAGATGAAACAATTTATGTCCAGGATGTGAGGAATTTTCACCATGGGAAAAAAAAGATAATTAATTTTCATCTCCCATTCTAATAACAAGTGTTTTCTATAAGTCTATGAATCTCAGGGTCAGTAAACCTATTAAATAAAACTGCATTATTGATGACCACTATATTTTTGTCTCTAAAGATAGATTCAAGCATATATTAAATGAACAAGTCATTTTCCGGATTTGCCTTAGGCAAACAGGCTTTTGTTTCTAGGAGAAATAAATCTGTGTTTCACTGAGACTGGTGTTAACTGTATAATGAAGTCCTTTGTTCCAAATGCAGAACTGAATGTTTCGTTATATATTTAGTATTTGTGAGAGAGACTGGCTGAGCCAGAGAAAGAAGTCAAGTGGGAAATTAGTCTGGAATCTATACATAGGTAAGAACCGGTCCCTCTTAAATACCGTTGAACTTTATCTAGTCTGACTCAGGTGAAACCACCTGCCTGAGAAGATTTATATATTTATAGGCAGGAGCAATAAAATAGCTAATTAACTCTTTATATGTGGATCTGATTGTTCACACTTGACAGTTTCCTACTTTTTCAATAAAACAAGGACAAGAACATGAATTTTCATTGTGATTCTTTGAAGGCTTATAGTGAAATAATATTTGGGAATCACTTCAAATGTTCTTGAATGTTGTCTTTCAAAAGACACTGCCACATCGGTGTTATATCATGTGAAGATAGATAGATAGATAGATAGATAGATAGATAGATAGAGAGAGAGAGAGAGAGAGAGAGAGAGAGAGAGAGAGAGTCATGGTGGTGCAGTTATTACAATTCAGTATTGCAGATTAACTCTGCCAATTGCCAGCAGTTTGATCCTGGTTGGCTCAAGGTTGACTCAGCTTCCCATCATTCTTTTTTTAATTAAATTTTATTTAGTAATCACACACAAGCAAACAAAGACATAAACAAAACATGACTAAACAAAAAACATACATTAAATTCGTACCAAGTACTGCTGAGCTCATATCACTCATTGTCCATCCTTTGTTAAGTCCAATTCAAAAAAGCTATTGGATCTTTTTCTTATCTAGACATCCATAGAAATTGTTCCATGTTTTGTAATAGTCCATTTCTTCCTTGTTTTTGATTTCCATTGTCAATTTGTCCATCTCTGCGCGCTCAATAATTTTCCTTATTAATTCTGCTTCCGTTGGAGTTTCAATGCTTTTCCAGTTTTGTGCAAAAGTCATCCTCGCTGCTGTGATAATATGAATCATTAAGTAGAAAATTTCCTTCGGGTATGTCTTATTAGTAATTCCAAGTAAAAAGAATTCTGGTTTAAAGTTTATCTCTTCATCACAGATTTCTGTAACCATTTGTGTATTTCATTCCAAAATTCCTGGGCCTTTCTGCAACTCCACCATATGTGATAATATACCTCTTTCCTTATTACACTTCCAACAGATAGGGAGAATTTATTATTTATTTTGTTTAGTCTTGTTGGTGTTATATGCCATCTGTAGAATAGTTTATATAGGTTTTCCTTATATGGAATTGCAGAGGTTATTTTTTTATTTCTAGTCCAGACATTCTGCCAATCATCCAAATTTATGTTATGACCAAAGTTTCTCATCCAACGTATCATTGTTTCTTTTACAGTTTCTTCTTCTAATTTGGTTTGTAATAATACTTGATAGGTTTTTTTAATCATTTTTTCATCTGGTCCTAGCAAAATTCCATCTAATTCCATCCTAGTTTTGCTAATGCCCAATTCCTTTTTGTCTTTTGTGTGTTTAGATTGGAGTTGCAGATAGGCCCACCATTCTAATTCTATTCCCTGTTCACTCAACTGCTGTCTGGTTTTTAGATCCCCTTTTTCATCTAATAGTTCTTCATAGGTAATATGACTGGGAGTCATATCATAGTGCTGCAATTATGACCTGGTTAAAAGATTGGATTAATCACACAAATACAAGAATATTAACATTAGAAGGATACAACCTCCAGACAGGTTGGCACGCCTTCCTTGGACAAGATAACATAAAGGGATATAGCTTTGTGCAAAAACATAAAGTTAGACAGACACTCCTACATACCTGGTTTAAAATTAAGAAACAAATGTATATCCAAACCCCAATCTGGATATCGACATTAGAAGCCCTGATGCACCCACATCTATTACGATATGATAAAATTATTAGCTTCCCATCATTCTGAGGTTGGTAAAATGAGGACAAATAACAGGTGTAGTTCACGACGTAAGGAAAATGTGTCTTCTATATCAGATTTACACACACCCTATCCTGGTGACAATACATTTTCATCAGTGGTGGGATTCAATTTTTTTTTACTACCGGTTCTGAGGGCGTGGCTTGGTGGGCATGGCATGGAAAGGATACTGTAAAATCTCCAGTCAGAGGTGGCATTAGCCAGTTCTCCGAACTACTCAAAATTTCTGCTACTGGTTCTCCAGAACTGGTCAGAACCTGCTGAATACCACCTCTGGCTTTCATACAAACCATTTAATGGGCTCCATCCTGCTCTGGGTCCCCCAGGCCTGCTGACAGAGCTGCATCTTCAATCTCAGAAAGAGATTAACACCAAGAGATTATTATCAGAGATTAACACCAAGACTAATACTAGACCAGCAATCAAGCAGAAACCAATATTCTAATCAAAGACATACCAATTCAGGGAAACAAATTAACAATAAACAACAGACTAATCAAGGAACCACCAAGATTATTCCCACTAATGCTGACTGGACAAGCCACTAGTTATTAAACAGAGAGCTAACCATGCTCCCTTCTAGCAGTGATGATGTTACATAGTTGGGTAATGAAATGCCTGCAAGAAAATATCCAAAATCTGGGAGCACCAAGGACTCAACAATGTGCTATATTTCTGATTTGCATTCCAGTCTTTATTAATTACACAGCAGTGACCTGTATGAGTCAGACCTTAAAAACCATCAGGTTTCCTTTAGTAGCAAGAGATCAGGAATTCAAAGAATTTAAACCTAAAACCATCTTCAACTTAGAAAAAGGAAGCCAAAAATATCTCTACAGAATTTGAAGAGAGCAGAAATAAAAGGGAAAGAATTGGAAACAGCCGTTCTGCACCATTTCACAGGCCCATTCAAAAATAAGTTGCAATGACTGATTTCCCAATTACCACCATGTGCTACTTGATTTGGATCCATCTGAACATCTCCTACTATGTATGGTGTTGTTCTTGAATTAATGTGAGGTTCTGATCTTCTACTGTCAATGTGCAACATCATTTTACTCCACTCAATCATTTGAATTAATTACATTTTATCATTCCAAAGCCATATATCAAACATGAGAGCCAATCAACCAAGTCAGCCAAACAAGCAACTTAACCCTTGCCTTAACGAGATAAAATTCAATCCCAAAAGGATGAAAAACTCTTCAGTGTCTTACCAGTTTCATCCTGAAAAACTAGACCAACAGAGGACATATTATGGCTAACCAAAGGCCTGGTCTTTGAGAACATTTTGTATAACTTCACTTCATAAGATTTCCTGATGTGTTTGTTTAGAGAGATGTTTTATATGTCCTCTTAAACAAGGACCGAGAAGTTATTTTGTGTGCTGGCAGCAGGGGTGGGATTCAATTTTTTTAACAACTGGTTCTGTGGGTGTGGCTTAGTTGGTGGGCATGGCTTGGTGGTAATGTGACTGGCTGGGTGTGACCAACTCAACATCACTCACATCGAGGCAAGCATCTCCTCGCCTGGCCTCTCATGACTGTGGGGATGCTGCAATAGTTGTAAGTGTGAAAAATAGTTATAAGTCACTTTTTTCAGTGCCATTGTAACTTTGAATGGTCACTCCACACAAGCAAAGTATCAGCAAAGGAGGGGGGGAAACTCCAGATAGGTTCCTGAGACAGGAAGTCTAGTCCTGCCAAGAATGTAATAAGGGTTAACAGAGAGGCAGTTTCTGTAAGCAACACCAGAATGTTTCCTTCCTGCCTTCCTTACAGCATTAGGCCAGTAATTTCGTCTAACAACCGGTTCTCCAAACTGCTTAGAATGTTAACAACTGGTTCTAGCGAATAGGTGCGAACCTGTAGAATCCCACCCCTGGCTGGAAGGCTCACTTGAGCAACATTAATCCTTCCAGAAAACAACATGCTTAATAGAAAAAGTTCCCTTTAAGAAACCAGCACTAAAATAAAGGATAACAGAGTTGGAAGAGACCTTAGAAGTCTTCTAATCCAACCTTAAGCAGGAAATCCTACCAGATGTGGTCTTCAGCAGGTTCTGACCAGTTCTGGAGAACCGGGAGTAGACATTATGAGTAGTTCGCAGAACTGGCAAATACCACCTCTGACTGCCCCCCCCCCCCAATCTATTCTCTGCCTCCCAAGTCCCAGCTGATTGGCTGGGTCTCCTTGTGTTGCCCTGCACAGGAGAACGGAGCTGGAAAGCAGGTTAGTAGGGAGGGAGGGAATGGGATTTTGCAGTATCCTTCCCCTGCCACACCCACCAAGCCACACCCACAGAACTGGTAGTAATTTTTTTTTGAATCGCACTACTGCCCACTACCATTCCAGACAAATGGTTGTCCAATCTCTTCTTAAAAACCTCCAGTGTTGGAGCACCCACAACCTCTGAAGGCAATTGATTAATTGTTCTCACTCTCAGGAAATTTCTCCTTGGTTCTACATTGATTCTCTTCTTGATAAGTTTCCATCTATTACTTTATTCAGGGCATGGTGAAAGCACTATTTTCTTCTTTCCTATCATGGTTGCTTGAGTCATCCTGAAAGCTTTACAGCTAATGTGGGGAGAAGGTACTTTATTGCTGCTTTATGGCAGACATATTATGAGTCAGGGACTTTAATATTTTTTTTCCTGGTAATCGAATGTGTTGCAATTGTGGTCCCTGCGGAAAATAATTGCGACAATACTATACTAACTTAAGCCTTAATGATTACCTCCAGGTTCAGTTAACATAGAATGGGACAAGCAGAATGTCTTTTGTCTTCTCTCTGAATCCCTTGCATTCCTTGGCACTGCCTCTGATCATTTTTCTGAAAATTGATAGCTCTTCTCCTGCCATGTTAGGTTTAAAAGAAAATCTCCCCAAAGCCACCCAGGAGTGAAACATTTTTTAACAGAATAATAACAGAACGACAGAGTTGGAAGGGTATGTGTAGATCATCCAGTCCAACCCTCTGCCCAAACAGAGACCCTACACCCATGATGGTGAAACTATGACACGCATGCCACAGGTGGCACACAGAGCCTTCTCCGTGGGCATGTGAGCTGTTTTCCCAGCTCTGCTCCACTGTGCATGCGTATGCAATTCCTGCTGGCCAGCTGGCCTTTGGGTCTTCACCACACATGCAGGGGGCAGGGGGCATGGATGGAATGCATGCATGGGGGACACAAGTGCATGCACGGAGGTGGGTTGCATGCATGGGAGATGCGTGTGGGAGATGCGCAGGGGACACACGCAAATTGCATTTTGGGGATGCACGCTTGTGCTTTGGGCATTCAGTGCCACAAAGGTTAGCCATCACTGCCCTTCACCATTTCTGACAGGTGGCAATCCAGTCTCTTCTTGAAAGATTCCAGTGATGAAGCTCCCACAACTTCTGAAAGCAAGCTGTATGGAACTGAATGGATGGTTGATTGTTCTCCCTGTCAGAAAATTTCTCCTTATTTCCGGGTTGAATCTCTCCTTGATCAGTTTCCATCCATTATTCTTTGTCTGACGTTCAGATGCTTTGGAGAATAAGCTCCTCTTCTCTGTGGCAGCCCCTCAAATATTGGAACAGTGGTATCCTGTCTCCCCTGGTCCTTCTCTTCACTAGACTAGCCAGGCCCAGTTCCTGTAACCTTTTTTCATATGTTTTAGCCTTCAGTTCCCTAATCATCTTTGTTCTTCTCTGCACTCTTTCTAGAGTCTCAGCCTCTTTTTTATAGCGTGGTGACCAAAACTGGATACAGCGGTTGAGTTAAACAATAATTTATCTGATTGAAGTGACCTTACCTATGAATTAGGCTCAGACAGTTTCCTTGCTTCCTAGTTTCTTAGGTGGTTTAAAGAAAGATTTTAGTCTCAGACCTAACCCATAAGTAGGCTACAGCATAGGGAGCTTCCCTGCAGAGTATTTTGTAGGAGACCCTCTGCCTATACAGTTCCCTCTGCTTGGATTATGGGGAAGTTGCAACACAGAGCATTTCATTAAAAATCTTTTTTTTAAATGCCTGTAATCATATCTGAAAGGTGTCTAATGACCCATCTGAGCTATGGTCTGAATTGTTTTATCTTCCATAACTAGTTCTTTCCATCTGGATGATCTATTGAAAATGGATTCTGCCTGAACTCAAATCATAGCCATTTGTTTGTCTTTGTCTATATTTCATTAATCCAAGAAGCAGAGGTGGTAGTCAGCAGGTTCTGAACGGTTCTGGAGAAACGGTAGCAGAAATTTTGAGCAGTTCGGAGAACTGGCAAATACTGCCTCTGACTGACCCCTCCCCCATCTATTCTCTGCTTCCCAAGCCCCAGCTGATTGGCTCAGTCTTCTTTGGTTACCCTGCACAGGAGAATGGAGATGGAAAGCAGGTTAGTGGGGTAGAGAGGAATGGGGATTTTGCAGTATTCTTCCCCTGGAGTGAGGTGGGAATGGAGATTTTGCAGTATTCTTCCCCTGGAGTGGGGTAGGAATGGAGATTTTACAGTATCCTTACCCTGCCATGCCCACCAAGCCATGCCCACCAAACCATGCCCACCAAGCCATGCCATGCCTACCAAGCCACACCCACAGAACCAGTAGTAAAAAAATTTAAATCCCACCACTGCCCAGAAGCCATATCATCAATTTCTGTTGGATGACTGACTGGTAAGATTTTTGGTTAGTCCTTCTTGCAAATTAAAAAAAAATGTGTACATCTGACATATGATGTAAGAAATGTAATAATCATTATTATTTTCTTACAGCTGTCTGTTAGATATGGGCTAGATTGAAGAGGCAGGACACGGTAGATGGAAAGGATTTCTTTATTTAGCTCTGAACAAAAGACTGCCACCAGGTGTGCCTGCTGTTCTTTTTACAGGCTGCTGTCCACAATCTCAGCCACTGACGGCTGTTCATTTTCCCGCCTGGAAAATGAACCAATGGGGGAAGTCTGACATCACTGACTTTTCCCCATTGAATATCTAACACCCCTCCCCTCCTGGAAGGAACATTCATCCAACCAGCTCTCATTCACAGACATAATCACATAAGTAGGCGGGATTCCTGTGTGTGCGACTGGACCTTCGCAGTTCAACCTCACCAGTGGTGGCAACCTGACTAGTTGGGTCTGTTGTCACTCCAGAACCAGCCCTTTGAGCTGCCTCAGGGTTTTTCAGGGCGGGTCTAGTTCTGACGGAACAGAGGGCCCTGAGTTTCTTTGCTGGATTTCCCCCCCTTCAGCTAAGTTATCTTGCGGTGTACTCGAGTTTGAGTCCTGCCCTAGAGTGGGGAGGCTTGTGTTTTCAGTATTTGTAGTTGTTAGGGTTCGTCTTACCTCTCTATGTTGTGTTTCTGTCTCTGAGGTTTTCTGGTCATTCAGATTCCATTCCAATTGTCCCTGGAGTTGGTCTATGTGTCTGCTCCATATTTTCCCATCTTCTAGTTCTACTGTATAAGATCTGGGGCCTGTGACTTGCACTACTCATGCAGGGACCCATGGGGGCCCCCCTGCATAGTTGTGAGCATAGACCGATTGACCTATGTTCAAATATCTGCATTTACTCGTCGAATCTGCGGTTGTGATTGGATTGTAGTGTGGGTGTAATCTATATAGCTCTGATCTTAACTTCTGCCCCATTAAAAGTTCTGCTGCACTTCTGTGTGTGGCAGCCGAAGGTGTGATATGTTGTATCATTAAGAATTTGTCTATTTTCATTTGACAATCCCCTGGTCCCATTTTAGCTAAGGTTTCCTACCTGGATCTTACAGCTCTCTCTGCTTGCCCGTTATTTTGGGCGTGTCCATGTGCTGATAATACGTGGCGGATTCCCTGTTCAGCTAGGAAACATTCAAAATTGTTTGCTGTGAATTGGGGCCCATTATCCAATACCACAACATCCAGTAACCCATGTGTCGCAAACAATTTCCTCAATACCTTAATCACAGAGTCTACTGTGGTGGTTTTCATGATCGTTACTTCCACCCACTTTGAATATGAATCAACAGTTATTAGAAATGTTTGCCCTGCATTGGCCCTGCCACGTCTATATGTATTCTAGACCAAGGTGCTGTGGGTGATTCCCATTTTAGGGTTGGCACTGAAGGGGGCGTGGGTCTAGATTCCTGACAAGGCATACAAACTGCAACCCACTTTTCAATTTCCTTATCCATTCCCAGCCACCAGGTATAACTTCTGGCTAGTGCTTTCATCCATCCTGGGTGGCCCTCATGCAACATTCTTAAGACTTGTTCTCTCAGCGTCTCAGGTATCACAACTCTATCCCCCCAAAACATACACCCTTTAATTACAGACAGTTCATTTTGCCAAATTTTAAACAGTTTAAAGTCACCTTCCAGTGCTTCTTCTGGCCATCCCCTCAACACCCAGTTTAAAATACACGCCAGAGTTTTATCTTTGGGTGAATGTTTGGCTATCTCTAATGCTGTGATAGGGCCAGTGACGATGTCTTCAATGAGGAATATGGATGTGGCTGGAGCTGGGTCTTCAATAGGTTCCGGGAGGGGGCAACGGCTGAGTGCATCTGCATGAGTTATGGTCTTGCCCGGTCAATGTATAAGGCAATAGTTATACGCAGCTAAGAAAACAGTCCATCTTGTCATTCTAGGGGACAATATGTTTGGTGTTGGTTTGTTTCCTGCTATGATGCTTAGGAGTGGTTTGTGGTCAATGACTAGTTCAAATTGCCTCCCATAAAGATATTCGTGAAAACATTTAATGCCTTCTACTACAGCCAGTGCTTCCTTATCTAGCTGGCTGTAATTCCATTCAGCTTTGGATAAAGTTTTTGAGTAGAAATCAATGGGTGCTTCTCTGCCATTTGGGAATTTATGGCTGAGAACGGCCCCTACCCCAAAAGGAGATGCATCACATGTTAGTGAAAGAGGTAATGTTTCATTATATTGTACTAGAACACTGTTAGAAGTTAGGAGTCCTTTTATGGATTCAAATGCAGTTGCTTCTCTATACCCCCAAGTCCATTCTGCATTTTTATCAAAAAGTCTGCAAAGTGGTTCAGCAACTGTCGCTTTCTGTGGTAAAAAAAATACTGTAAAAGATTAAAAGTCCCAGGAAAGCTTGTAATTGTTTGTTGGAGTGGGAGCTTCCTTAATTGCTTTTATTTTACTATTGGTGGGGTGTATACCTGTCTCATCAATTAGATATCCCAGAAATTCAACACTTGGTACTGCTATGTGACATTTCTCTTTTTTGAGTTTAAGGCCAGCTTCTTGAAAACTGCTCAAGACTAGCCTTAGTCTTTGTTTAAGTTGTTCTTTGTCCTCTGCTGCCATGAGGACATCATCAAAATAAGGTACCACCCCCACAATGCCCTGTAGTAGGCGTTCCATTAAGCTTTGAAATAGTCGAGGGGCTACACTGACACCAAACTGCAGACTTTTGCATTTGAAAGCACCCCTGTGTGTTACAATGGTCTGAGCTTCTGCTGTTTCTTCATCCACAGGTAACTGCTGATAGGTTTGAGCCAAGTCTAACTTGGCAAAAATTTTCCCTTTTCCTATTGAATGCAACAGATGTTGTACAAGTGGCACTGGGTAAGTGCTCTGTTGCAATGCGGTGTTCAGGGAAATTTTTATAATTAGCACAGATTCGAATTGACCAATCTGGCTTAAGTGGAGTGACTATAGGGGTCTCCCACTTAGCATGATCAACTGGCTCTAGTACTCCCTGGGCTATGAGTTTATCTAATTGTTCATCCACCTTGGGTTTCAAGGAGAAAGGGACCCGCCTTAGTTTTATTCTGACAGGGGAAACTTTTGGATCAAGGTTGAGGAAAATAGGTGTCCCCTTATACTTGCCTAGGGTTCTGTCGAACACATCCTTGAATTCAGTCTGCAGGTCCTCTCTCATTTGATTGTGCTCCTCCGCTTGCATGGTGTGGATGGTCACCTCCACTCCTATGGCTCTAAACCATTCTATTCTGAGGAGGTTTGGTACTTCTTTGTCCATGATGGTTAAAGGCAATTCGCCGGTGAAGTTTCTGAATTTTACTGGAAAAATTCCTCTTCCTAACATGGGAATTCTGTTCCCCTGGAAATCGTTGTGGTTTTAGTTGTTGTCAAGTTATGCCAGGGATTGCTTCCTTTATAGTTGTCCAGGACACTATAGATATGTAAGATCCAGAGTCAATTTCCATATCACAAGGTTTTTCTCCTATTATCACTGTGATGTTGAATTTCTTTGATTTATGGTGATCAAAATGCCCCACTATTGTGTGCTCATAGTCTCTGTCCTTCTCCATTCTATTCTCTTCCCACCTGTAATTTGAATGAGGAGGTCTCTGGAATCCCCTTTGTTGTGGACCACATGGATGATTTGGGAACCTGCTTGTCTCTGACTGGGGTATGCTGGCAGATTTGGTCTGCATGCTTCAGCAATATGCCCCCTTCTCTCACATCAACAGCAGATTGTATCCCTGAATTTGCAAACTGCCCGGGGGTGGTTCCCTTTACAGCCTGCACATCATAGGGGTCTCTGGCTTGTCCCCTGGGGCCCTGATCTTCTATCAGGTTTTACTCTATGTATTTCTTCCTCCTCTTCTTCAGAGAGTTCTCCAATCTCCCCCTCTTGCTGATATTTGCTGGTCGTCCCCCATGCTGAGTGAAGACTCTTGGATTTCTCAATTTTAGCTGCTGGTTTTTCTGAGGTTTCTGCTGCTTGGGCTTCCTCCATTACTTCTTTTAAAGAGATGCTCTTTTTAGTTATCAGCTTTCTTTGCAATCTCAGGTCCCTCATTCCAACTACAATTCTATATCTTAAAGTTATTTCCACATTTTCAAACTCACAGCCTGCAGCAATATCTCATAAGTTTGTAAGGTAATCATTTATGGTCTCACCTGGTTTCTGTTCTCTGCAGTAAAAGTCAAGTCGGTGAGCCAGTGACGATGCAGCGGGAGCATAATGTTCTTCCAACATCTTCTGTAATTCTTTCTATTCCATTGTTTCCACATCTTTGGGAGCAGCCAGGATTCTCGCTGTTTTGTAGAGGCAATTTCCACAATATCCCAGGAATAGAGCTCTCTTCCTCTGTTCCGTTGTATCCTGCAGTGAATTTGCTTCCAAAAACATTCAAAATTGTCCCATGTACACAACCCAGTCATGTTTTTTTGGATCAAAAGGTTCTGGTTGAGCATGGGTGGACATTCTGATGATCAGCACGGTGATTACAGCATTCTGTTGTAAGAATTTTCCGTCTTCACCTAGTTTCCTTTGTTCTCTTCTAGTATCCCATCTTCACTGCCAGTGTTAGATATGGGCTAGATTGAAGAGGCACAACACAGTAGACGGAAAGGATTTCTTTATTTAGCTCTGAACAAAAGACTGCCACCAGGTGTGCCTGCTGTTCTTTTTACAGGCTGCTGTCCACAACCTTGGCCACTGATGGCTGTTCATTTTCCCGCCTGGAAAATGAACCAATGGGGGAAGTCTGACATCACTGACTTTTCCCTGTTGAATATCTAACACTGTCTCCATCTATCACTCTGTTCTTTAAACCCAGAGAGACAGATACATGAATGTTGCACAGATCTTAGAAAATGAAGGCACAGGCCTCCATTTTGGGGCAGAATTGAGTGAAACAATTCTGTCAAGCAACTCTGCAAAGACATATGAACTCTGTTTCTAAGTTGCAGAATGCAATAGCCATTTTGTTCACTCCACAATGGGCAGAACATTTCTTAAAGCCACTGCACATGGGTTAAATCAAAACAGGTTGGCCTCACCTTGACTCTTTGTTGAAGTGGAACCCATAAACATCCATTTAGGAAGATCTATGTGTTCCACAGCAGAATACAAATTGTACATTGATTGGTGTCGAGGTGATATGAAACAAGAATAAACAATACTAAGGAAGCTACTGGTCAAGCTGAGAAGATTCAAAGCTAGAAGAACTACTTACAGAGCTCCTGCTAGGTTCATGCTAGTTGGCTATCAGGAAAGGCTATGAGGTTTTAAGCATTGAGTTCTGCTTTTAAAGGCTTTATTGATTTAGCTGTGGTTGCCATTTATAGGGTACTTGATTGTAGGACAGTAAGGGCTATTTTCTCGCTGTGCAAGCTCAATGCATTTCGTTCAAACAAAAATATATTGCTAAGTGATGACACTCCTCAAATGTTGAAGATTTTTGCAGACAATCAAAAAATGTAAATCCCATTGCATCAGATCCCTTAAAATGCTTTCATCTATTGGGAGAATGTCCCCAGGAAATCAATACTTGTGGACTTTAATTTCCTGAATTCTCAGTAGGCTTTCTGGGTCAGGAAATGATGATGCTACGAGCTAATTAACAACTGCATCCTGAGTTAGTTGTGCCACCATTAACTCAAGAGACATGGATTCTTTTCCTTTTCTTTTTTTAAGGAAACAGTCCATGGTGTAGAAGAGAGACACTGGAGATTTTGAAAGAAAATGGCGGAACGTTGAAAGTAGAAAAAGTATCTGAAGATAGAAAAAGAGCCTGAAAGAAAAACACTTTTGCTCATAGTCAGAACCAGTAAGAACCAGTGTGGATTGAATATAATCTCAGCATATTGATCTAACCCAAGATCAATTATTCTAAGAAACTTCAGCTAAAATACCCACAAGAAAGCCCTTGTATAGCTTAACATTAGTCTTAACAGAATTGTACTTGCTCAGCCAGATGTCTGTGTGCATTTATTTATTTTCCTGTGTTTATTTAATTTCTATAGCTACCAATCTTGGCCCAGTGATCCTAGGCAGCAAACAATTCTAAAAAAGAAAGAATAGCAGAAAAATAAATATATAATGCAGCTGAGAAAATTATTGTAATGATTGTCAGTCTAGCTAAGAAACTGGGTTCTGAGCAGACTCAGGATCCCAGACATAAGTAGGTTGTTAAAGTCTTAGAAAATGTTGTTGGGATAGTGGTCACTATAGTCTTTAAAGGAGGGTTATTCCAAAGGGCAGTGTTGTGGCCCGCCAGTGGAACTGGGGGCAGACTCAGACAGTGAGGAGGTTGGGGAGGAATATGGGCCAGTCCTGGAGTCTGGGGAAGGATCTGATGGGTGCTCTGCATTGGAGGCAGAGATGGGGCCAGGGCCAGCTGACAGTTATCAGCTGCCTTCAGAGTCAGAGATCACTGGGGCAGAAGAACAGCTGGAGCCTGTTCCCTGTGTGTGCATGCGCAGAGCTGCCAGAAGAAGGGAACAGTTAAGGAACAAGGGTCAACTCAGAAGTAAAGGCTCAGGTGGACAGTGAATGGCTCCTCCCATAGGCAATAAAGAGGAGTGAAAGGAGAGTGGTGTTTGCAGGAGACAATTAGTTCAATTTGTTAGGGTGAAGATCTGTTCCTGACTTCTTGCCAAGTAATTGCTGCTACAGCATGGTGTTTGGAAGGTATTGGCCTGGCAACCCTCCAAGCCTGATAAAGGTCTGTAGTTGTGAAATCTCACAAAAGACTGTTGGCCAGGATTTTGCTGGAGAAGAATTCACTTTAACCTAAATAAAAGGGGCTTTATCAGAATGAGGAGTTTGCTTCATGATCTTAGGAAACCTAGGTCAGAATAGGCAGGGGCTATAGGCTGAGAGACTAATGAGGGAAAAAAGGCCTCTAAACCCTGGCTTTTTGAGATGCCAGGCTAGCATGCATTCACATTCCTTCAATCCCCTTGCTTGCTGCAAAGCCAGATTGTAGCAACCAAGGGATTGGAGGTGCATGAATGCATGCTAGTCTGGCCATTTTAGAGCCGGTTTGCTGAACTTGACAAAAAATTGGTATCAGATTTGCCAAACTGGTGCGAACCAGCCAAATCTCACCACTGGCTATAGCATTCCTGACTGATGAGATCCAGGTCTAACCTGGTGGACTGCATCAGAGTGTGGACACTTTGGGAAAAGTCCGTCCATTTTAGGTAACCTGGTCCCAAGCCATGTAGAGCTTTAAAGGTAAACCAGCACCTTGAATTGCACATGGAAACACACTAGTAACCTATGAAGCTGATGCAGTGGTGATGTTATCTGTGTAGCATGTCCTAGCAAGGTATTATTGCTGTGCGCTTCTTCTTCTGCTTTCTCCTATTATGACAAACAATAGCTTCTTTTTTTTCAGTGGATGGATAGAACTAGAAAAGAGACTCTGACCTTCCTGTGCAGTCATTCTGAGGCAGAATTTTAAGCTCCACATCCCATGCTAGAACAAGGGAATGGAAGATTAGAGCACACTTCATCTATGACCTAGAGCGGTGGAACAGATGACTTTATGAGATTTACTTGGCCCTCATCTTGGTGTGCCAAGAAGCTGTAAAAACAGTCCTGATTTGTAGTCATAGACTCAAAATATCAGGTGGACGATGTTAAGGTGTACAAGGGTAATCTGCTCAGTTATGTAGAGGTGCTAATTTGTATCTGGATGTCTTTAGAAGGGGGGATGAACACTATTAGAAAGTCTTTATCTCTGCTGTTGTCATGCCCCTGTTGGAATCTCATTCCAAGGGAGAGGTGGAACAGCTGACAGGGAGTGGGAGTGTGGCTCTGGTGGTTGTGGAGGAAACTGGGGAAGGGCACAGGCTGCTGGTCATTTAGAGAAAGACCCAGGCCCACCCCCCCTCTTAATCTAGGGCACGCAGGGAGGAGCGGATAGGGGAGAAATGTGAGTTGCATGGTTTACGGGGGAGGAAAGGGCCCTGATCCCCTTCATGGGCTGCAGCTGGGAAAACTGTTTAAAAGGGCAAACTGCACATGGCAAAGTTGCTGGAAGCAAAGCGTGAAATTATTCTGTTTTGTCAAGTCTTATCTGAGTTCTAGCGTCCTCCCAAGTGTGTGTATTTCATTATCTTTTGACATTTTCAATATGTTATCCTGCTGTGTCTCATTAATTGCTGCAGTGTGGTTCATGTTGGTTTTTTATTTATAGTTTATATGTACATCAAGTTTGGACGGAATTTCTTTCCTTTAGAAACTATTTGTGGGAGATTTTTTCTCCAGCTGATGATAACTGGACATAGGGACTTTACCTACTTTTGTGATTTGTTGCTCTTGTGCCACCCCCCGGGTCATCACAGCTCTGAACATCAATGAACAATAAAATGCACCAATAGTTGGATCTCAGGAAAAGGAGTCAGAAAAGAAAATATTGGCGATTTGTAGAATTGAAATTGGATGATATTTATGTAAATACAATGGAGTATAATGGATAAAACGGTGGTATATATAAAAAAGCAATAACATGAGGTTTCATGTTATAAATATAAATGTATATGCTGGATATGTTAATAGTATAAATTTAACAATGTATGTAAGTAGAAGGTTATTTGTTTTATAGTATGTATGGCAAAGACAATGCCAGAAAGGTTGCATTGTGTCCAATATTTTAATATATACTCAATAAAATTTAAAAAAAGAAAGAAAGTCCATATCTCTGCTCTGAACATCACCATTGGACATCATTGGAAGATTGGATACACCAGCTCTTTATAGAGATTACAGCTGTATACATGATTGTAGACGAGTGTCATGCCCCTGTTGGAATCTGATTCCGAGGGGGAGGTCGAACAGCTGACAGGGAGTGGGAGTGTGGCTCTGGTGGCTGTGGAAGAAACTGGGAAAGGGCACAGTCCAGCTGGGCATTCAGAGGAAGACCCAGGCCACCCACTCTGCATCCTAGGGCATGCAGGGAGGAACGGATAAGAGAGCAACGTGGGTTATGGGGGAGAAAAAGGCCCTGATTCCTTTCAATAGCTGCAGCTGGGCAAACAGGATAAAGAGGATGTTTGCGCACAGAACTTTGCTGGAAGCAAAGCATGCATTATCTTTGTTTGTCAAGTCCTATCTGTGTTCTGATGCCCTCCCAACTGTATGTGTTTCGTTATCTTTTGAAGTCTGCATTCCTTATCCTGCCCTGTCTCGTTAATTGCTGCAACATGGTTTGTGTGGATTTTTATTTACAGTTTATATGTACTTTGTTTTCAGACTGAATTTCTTCCACTTAAAGATGTTCCTGGGAGAGTTTTTTCTCCAGCTGATGATAAATGGACATTGGAGGCCAAGTTGGAGGAATTAAAGGGATTTTACCTATTTTTGTGACTTTGTTGCTTTTGTGCCACACCCTGGGTCATCACAAGGAGAAAGAAAAGAAGAGAAGCAGTTGGCAGAAGGAAGATGGAAGGTAGCATTGAAGAAGAGGGAGTAACATAGGAGCAGGAACAAGGATAGGGCAGTGTAAGTTATGAGGAACATTTGCCTTAAGAATGATTATGTTCAAAACAGGATGCTTGAACTCCTACTTAATATCATTCCACACTGATCTAGATTGCTAGCAGAAGTGGGAATGAGGACCAAGGGCCAAGTTCCATGCAACTGCACATAGGATAATACCAGATCCAAAACATCTCACTCTGTAGCAGCCCTAAACACCATGAGTGAGTGCTTAGGTTGTCATGCCCCTGGTGGAGACTGACTTTGAGGGAGAGGAGGGATAGCTGACAGGGAGTGGAAGTATGGCTCTGGAGGTTGTGAAGGAAGCTGGGGAAGGGCAGAGGCCAGCTGAGCGGTCAGAGGAGGACCCAGGCCCATCCCCTATCCATCCTAGGGCACGCAGGGAGGAGAGGATAAGGGAGAGACATGGTCTACTCAGGAGGAGAGGGCTTTGATCCTCTTCATGAGCTGCAGGTGTGAGAACTGAATAAGAGTTTGGACCTGCGTACTGGCACATGCTGGAAACAAAGCGTGTTTTATTTTGGTCTGAAGTTATTTTGGTTGGCATCCTTCCAACAGACTGTGCCTTGTTATCTCCTTGAATTTGGTAAATACTTCTCCTGTTCCGTTGTGGAAATTTCGTCATTGTAGTTTGTTTGGTTTGTTATTTCACCTCTATCTGCTCATTAAGTTCGGACTGTGTTGCTTTCTTTTGAAGACTATTTTTGAGTACGTTTTATCTCCAACTGAGTATTATTGAAGAGTGGGGCCAAGTTGGAGGCATTAAAGGACATTTATTTATGTTTTGGATTTTGTTATGTTTGTGTTACACTCTGGGTCATCACAGGTTTTGGAGTAAGGACAACTAGTTAACTCCTAGAAAACTAAGCAATATAAGATTCAGGAGAACCTCTAGTGCAATATCTGTAGGATAAGAAAGATTATATCACCTAGGAAATAGAGAATAAGACGAAGTTGTACAGGAATTCATTGTTATTCAAGGGAGTTAAAAAATTATAGAGCTAGGGATATTATCAAGCAAATCAGGCCAAAGCAATAGCATTAGCAATAGCACTTAGACTCATCTACTGCTTCACAGTGCTTTAAGTCCTCTCTAAGCAGTTTACAGAATAAGCATATTGTCCTCAATTTATCCACCTCGGAAGGATGGAAGGCTGAGTCAGCCTTGAGCCGGTCACGATCAAGCTGCTTGCAGTTGGCAGAATTAGCCTGCAATACTGTATTCTAACCCCTGCACCACCATGGCTCTTCAGTTCTATGCTGAAGTTTTGTGAACATTTGTAATATAAAAAACTGTATATAACTCCAGTTATTCTTGTCTTTGTTTGTTAGCACCCCCAGATAGAAAGTATGACAAGGTCTTATCACAAAACATTTATCCAGGGAGAAAATTCCCTGAATGCAGACAACCCTCTCAAGAAGAAAAAAATTCTAGTTCCACACACTAGCCATCTCAATGTGCTGGTGTTATTTTATTTGTATGGAAGATTGTTCATTTATGTCAACTCCTGCCTATGATGTGAAGGGTTGCAACCAAGAGACAGAGTGACTGCCTGGGGAGAAATAACGTGATACCTTTCTGTTTGTAAACCTGATCTTCCCTGCATCTTGAACTACAGCTGACATTTGTGCCCATTTACATTTCTGGGTTTCTTTTTCCTTTTAGCACTGAATAAGTCCCACGATCAACGCCTAAACTATTTGCACAACTTGTAGAATTCTTGTATGTGCCGCAAATCTATTTCTGGGGTATTGCCAAATTAATTTGAATAGATTCTGTGTCAAGAAATCACCTGAGCTATCAATGAAAAGCTTCAAAGAACAGGACTCTGTGTGTGTGTGTGTGTGTGTGTGTGTGTGTGTGTTGTATGTGCGTGTACATGAATAGATATATATGGATGAATTGTTATTATTTCAAGCACTTTGTTCATATATATTTCATTCCTTCTCTTCGGGTATATTCTGTCTCCATCGTAGCATCTTGCTCTATGAGAATTCCTGCTGGGAGATGATTTAGTTAAACCTTCAGGCTAATAGTAACTGCCAGACCAGATTGAATGCCTTTCCATTTGCATCTGTGCTGGACAAATTTCTCTTCCCCTCCTGCCTCAGCTGTAGTTTGGGGATTGCTAATCATTCCCACTCACCAACAATAAAATACATTTTTGTCCTTGATAGAGGCGAAAGAGAGAAGAAAAGATAAAGGCAAAAAAACCCTCTTTTTCAGGTTCTACATACTACATTTCTAGGTCAAGGAAGAACTTGGATTTTGTCCATCTTGGTCTTCAGTGGTTTCTTTCTACTTGGTTAATTTTCTTAACCAGGGAACTGAGATTTCTTAATATCAATATGGTAGTGTGTTTGATCCACTTTTGTGATGAAAGAAACAACATTGCAAATTGTGACTTTTTGATTCAAATCAATGTATGTGTTATTGATTACTAAAAGTTCCCTTGCGTGTTTCTGCTCTATTGTTGGTGGCAAAATGCTGATTATTAGATTGGGCTCCATGGATCAGTTGGGACTCTTGTTTAAGCTTTCTTGCTAAAACAACCACTTAGGTCCTTGAGTTTGTGGTTAGCTTATCGGTGAAGGTCCTAAAGTTCATGGCCATGTCCTTGAGGATTTCAACTTGCCTTTTTTAGGGGTGAGAATCAGATAATTGGTGAAATCATTAACACAGCTTCACGTTGTTGTTTTTCTTCACCAGGAAGTTCTATGTGATGACCCAGGGTGGGATGCAAAGGCAACAGAGTCACAAAAACAGGTGAAGTCCTTTTAATTCCTTCAACTTGGCTTCAAAGCTTCCAATTATCACTGACTGGAGAAAAAACTCCCCCACAAACAGTTGCGAAAAGGAATAATAAACTTCTGGATTGAGTTCAAATGCTGGTAGCTACCTATAACATTCTCTATGACTTTGAACCAGTTTATCTGCGAGGCAACCTCTCTATGTACCCATGATTCTACTGTAGATTATCAAGGAAATTTTTATGCAGGCAGAAGTTGGGCTTTCAATCTGAAAATAGGTTTTAGCTGACATATGCTATTTATTCTTTTTTTTTTTGTCTGTTTGATTTTCATTGCATTTTTAATTGCCTTGCTTTAATCTTTAATGATTGTTGAGTATCTTATTTTAACTTTATTATGAACTGACTTGAGCACTAATTTCAGCTGAGTTATGATGCATATATCAAAACAAAACAAAACAAAAATGTAAGGCCTGCTGCAAGTTAGGAGAAACAGCAATAACTTTGTTTTCTGGGAAACAATACCCTAATTTTTCCCCCTTTGGTTTATACTTTCAAATGATTTAAACTTTTGCATTGGTTTCAGTAAGGACTGTTTGATCAACCTAAAGCTGGCACCTTTTTGAGAAGATCTACTCTGAGTTGTCCAAGGTTAAGGTTGATTGACTGGATGAATTATGAAGTTGAGTTAGGGGTGGAAATGTGAATCAAAAAAACCCCTTTCTATACTTTACAATATGAAATGCATAAATACCCATATTTACCCCATGATCATTGCCCAATCATTCTCATTCATCCTGTGTTCTGTTCATCTTCCTATATTCTCATCTTATCGAAACTCAAAATTTATAGGAAATTTAGAGAAGCATAAAAAAAAATATGCGGAACAAATATCTGAAACTTATACATGGGTTCTGGAGTTGTTACCCTTTGTTAAAAGCAGATTTTTCAAACAAAACAACCTGTTGTTTTTATATTATTTTAGACAGGGTGTAATAAATTTTCCCATGAAAAATCAGCCATGTTGTAATGCATTTCTGTGGCAGATTTCAATCAGATATATGGGAGGTTTGTGTGAAAGGTAATTTCAAGCATAATGGAGCTCCTTTGTAAATGGATTGAAACTGACTGACGATAATTGCAGGAAAGCCGTTAATCTAGTCCGCAAAAATGAAATTAAGTTCCCAACTCTGTCAGGTGGATAATGGTAGCACAGGTCTTTTGTACTGCAACATCAAAAAGTGGGAGAGGTTGAATGATGAGGTGAAAATGTCACACTCTCAATTGTGGGTTCCTTGAGACTCTCTGAGCTTGGTTGTTTTCTTGCAGACATCTAATTATCCAACTAGGGAACATCATCAGTGCTGATGGGAACACTTAAAAGATTGAAATCTGTATTGTCACTGGAACATGATCCAAAAATGGATTTTGGAAGAGTATAACTTCAACTGTCTTGGAGTTGCCTATAGGTGGAGCTCTTGCCTCAAAATCAGCGAGGCTGTGAGTTCAATCCTAGGTAGAGGCAAATATTTATTTTTCTGGGCACAATGAGAATATATCTGCTGGACAAAACTCTGCATTGGTGACAGGAAGGGCATCCAGGCAGTAAACATTCTGCTAGCTCCATTCGGTTGACCAGACTCCACCCCGCAAGGGATTATCAGGTCATTATCATTATCATGATGATGATTAACTTTAATTGTCGTGTGAACCAAATATTGAATAAATGCATATCACATCAATTCGAAGAAAAGGATTTGTTCTCTCTGAGAAGAGAAAAGTATAATCTTTTGCCAGTCCATTTTTACCCTGCCATTCAGTACATCAATCAAATCAGAATTTGATGCGTCTGAAAAGACTCTTCATTTTTAGACCTGTATCTAATTAGCACCATCCTTTCTACTTTTGCTCTGTTTGGTTATTAATTAAAAATCAATAAAAATATTTTTTTTAAAAAAAGACTCGATCCATTCTATGTCAAGAAGAAATTATAAATGATTTTTTTCTGTTCACTCTTTTATTATTAATATAGTTTGCAGGTAACTGTCAGCATTCCAAGTAGCAACCTCCACACAAAAAGACTCTGAGAATATCATCTTCTTAAATATCCATTTTATTAGACATGTCATATTGGCACATCTGGGGAAAACCTGAATCTGAAAACCTGGCCCAAAGAAATTCCAAAATCCAACCCCTGCACCCAATAGTCCATCGCATGGTCCAATCATTACTTCATTCCAACTGTAGACTATCCCTAGTCACTCCCCTCCAGGTGCAGGGTAACATGTCCTTGACTCTCTGAGAAAAGAATGTTGCTGTGGCTACTCCGCCACTGCTCCTTGAAGTCCCCCTCCCAAATTCCCAGGCACTGAATGTAGCAGCCCAGAAGCCTCAAAGAAAAATGGCTTCCAAGCTGACAGGAACAGCCTAAAACTTGTAAATAGATTTAGTAGTTTAATAATTTAAAATATTTTGGCCTGTTTCACAAGGGTGGGGAACCAACTTTGATCTATTATTCAGGTAGTCTTTGACTTACGACCACAAGTGAGCCCAAAAATTTCTGTTGCGAAGTGAGACATTTGTTAAGTGAGTTTTGCCCCATTTTATGACCTTTCTTGCTACAGTTGTTAAGTAAATCATTACAGTTGTTATGTTAGTAGGGTGGTTGTTAAGTGTATCTGGCTTCCCTGTTGACTTTGCTTGTCAGAAAGTCATAAAAATAGTCACATGACCCCAGGACACTGCAATGGTCATAAGTATGAGTCAGTTGCTGAGTATATGACCACATGACTATAGGGGATGCTACAATGGTTATAAGTGTGAAAAATGGTCCTAACTCATTTTTTTTCAGTGATGTAACTTTGCACGGTCACTAAATGAACATGTGATGACCCAGAGTGTAACACAAAAGTAACAAAATCCAAAACGTAAATAAATGTCCTTTAATGCCTCCAATTTGGCCCCACTCTTCAATAATACTCAGTTGGAGATAAAATGTACTCAGAAATAGCCTTCAAAAGAAAGCAATACAGTCTGAACTTAATGAGCAGATAGAGGCGAAGTAAAAAACCAAACCAACTATAATGACAAAATTTCCACAACAGAACAAGAGAAATATTTACCAAATTCAAGGAGATAACAAGGCACAGTCTGTTAGAAGGATGCCAACCAAGATAACTTCAGACCAAAATAAAACACGCTTTATTTCCAGCATTTGCCAGTATGCAGGTCCAAACTCTTATTCAGTTCTCACACCTGCAGCCCATGAAGAGGATCAAGGCTCCCTCCTCCTGAGTCTCTCCCTCATCCTCTCCTCCCTGTGTGCCCTAGGATGGATAGGCAATGGGCCTGGGTCCTCCTCTGACTGCTCAGCCGGCCTCTGCCCTTCCCCAGCCTCCTCCACAACCTCTGGAGCCACACTTCCACTCCCTGTCAGCTGTTCCTCCTCTCCCTCAGCGTCACTCTCCACCAGGGGCATGACAGAACTGTTGTAAGTCAAGAACAATCTGTATAAATCAGCATTCAGCTAGGGAGGATGTTATATGTATAAGAGTTAAGTCTCTCTTTTTTCTTTCCCTTTTTAAGACACTTTTTCTTTTTAATGTCTTTTTTGCTATCTTATTATTCTTTTGTCCTCCTTTAAATATCTTGGTGTTTTGTATTTTTAACCTTCTTTGAATAAACTAAAAATTTCCTTCACGGAATTGTATATGACACATCTTGGCAGAACTTTCTCTAAGATTATATGTAATAAGAGAAAAGAAGAATGGAGAAAATTGTCCCAAAGGTGCTTTTTTTTTTCAAGAGGCAACTGGACTTTCTGGTTTTTCTTTGAAGATGTTTCGCTTCTCATCAGTGATTGGTTGCAACTGGTTTAACAACCAGTTCTGTGAGCGCTTACTTCGCGCACACACGGATCATTAAAAAAACCAGCAATTTGAAGCTTTCCAGCTCACCTTCTAGCTTCCCTAGTGAGTAGAACAGCTGAGGCATGATAATCCACTTTGCCATGCGAATCAAAAAAGAAAGGAAATGTAAGACAGGATAGGGCGGGGCCAACTCATTGTCATTCGAACTGGTTTGCTAGAACTGGTGAGAACCGGCAGCAACCCACTAATGCTTCTCATCCAAGAAGCTTCTTCAGCTCTGACTGGATGATGGGGGAGTGGAAGGATTTATACTTATACTCCTTGCAGAGAGTTGGTCATAAGAAGTATAAATCCTTCCATTCCCCACCATCTAGTCAGAGCTGAAGAAGCTTCTTAGATGAGAAGTGAAATGTCTTCAAAGAAAAATGAGAAAGTCCAGTTGCCTCCTGAAAAAGCACCTTTGGGACAGCCATGACCTGGAGGACTGAGAATCTCCACAGACATTTAGGTATACACTACAGAGCTGAAGAAGCTTCTTGGATGAGAAGCGAAACGTCTTCAAAGAAAAACCAGAAAGTCCAGTTGCCTCCTGAAAAAGCACCTTTGGGACAACCATGACTTGGATGATGGAGAATCTCCATAGACAAATGTTGAAAATGAATAATTCAAGAGGGAGCCATTCATGGCACCATCACTCATAATCTTAAAGAAAGTTCTGTCGAGATGTGTCATCTACAATTCAATGGAACAAATAACTGGTAAATTATTTGGGGATGGGAAGGTAGAGGGTCTACTTAATGCAGTTGCTACAGATTTAATAAGCCCCATAAGAAGAACTCTACATGCAAAACGTCATGGAAAAACTGCACAATCTTAGCAGTAAGCAAAAAAAGAAAATAAAAAGGAAAAACAAAATCAGGTCAAGAAGTTCTTGCTTGACATTTTGTTATGTATGCAGGTTCAAAGTCATTGGTTTAATTTGAACTGTTCTTGTAAAATGTAAGAAATGATTGGTTTAAAAAGTGCGGGAAAACCCTGCACTCTGATTGGCTGGCAACTGCGGCTGCTGGCTATAAGTAGCAGCCGCAGCCCAGCCAAATTGGGTTCGTTCTGAGCTGTAGTCACTAATAAACAAAGAGCTTGAAGCACTCCGCGCCTGTCTCTTCATGCAAACTTAACACATTTAATGTTAAAAGTTACAAGGGAAGATGATCTTTCCCTCCAAATGAAATGAGCTAAGTGCGAATTAAATTTCACATAATAGAAAACAAATTAGCACATTAGCACCATTTAGCATGAGTGATGCCTTTGATTCTGTAAATGATAAGATTCTCTAAATGACATCCATGTCATATACGTGATGAATTTTTTTCACCGAAGATAAAAGGAATAATCTTTCATGCAGCATAAAAAGGGATTGAAAGACTGAAATAATTCTACACGACGTTGGTTTTGTTTTAAAAATCAGGATTGTTCTACAGATACCGAACATCTATTTTTTAAAAAAATAAATTCAAAATATCAGATTTATGATATAACAAATTTCATTCATTATGTGAATTTAGTGTCATTAGGTGTTGTACCTTATGATTCTTGACGAATGTATCTTTTCTTTTATGTGTACTGAGAGTATTTGCACCAAGACAAATTCCTTGTGTGTCCAACCACACTTGGCCAATAAAGAATTCTACTCTATTCTAATTTCATTTGATGAACTAAAGTTTCTGAAAAACAGCATTCTTTATTATTAATCATCCAGATGTTTGGTTGGGGTTGGGTATTTTTATCCAACTATCAAGTCTATCCCAAATGGGTATAGACAGATGTTTATTTATTTATTTATTTTATTAGACTTGTATGCTGCCCTCTCTCCCTAGGGACTCAGGGCGGCTCACAGTATAAAATCACAATACAAAATAAGTTAATAATAATTAAATTACAAGCCCAATAAATCTAAAAATCAGTAAAATTTAGTTTAAAAATGTTGTGTAATGGGGTTCTCATTGCAGGATGTAAGCTGTTCCTAACAAAGCTGCCTTCCGCAATTGACTAGTATGGATTTTGTCAATGCCGATGCTGTACAGGTGAAGTGGCAATTGTTTTGGGATTGCACCCAAGGTATCTATTACTATCAGTATCACCCTTGCTTGCCTTTGCCACAGTCATTCTATTTTTATTTGCAGGTCTTTACATTTCATGATTTTCTCCAGCTCTTTCTCTTCTATTCTGCTGTGTCCAGGTATGGCCACATCCACTATTCAAAATTATTATTTTTTGGACTTCCTTATCAACAGTTGTTTCATCTGGGATGTTATGTAGCAGGTGCTTAACTGTTTGAGTTCTAAAGTCCCAGAGCATTTTAGCTTCTTCATTTTCTATGACTTTCTCCATTTTATGGTTCCAACAGTTCTTGCTTGCTGGTGAATGATATTTGATTAGGATATCTTTAATAGCAATAGCACTTAGACATATATGGCTTTATAACCCTCTCTAAGTGACACTTAGACTGTGACAAGTTTACAATGTCAGCCTATTTCAGAGGTGGTATTCAGCAGGTTTTGACCAGTTCTGGAGAACCAGTAGTGGAAATTTTGAGTAGTTCGGAGAACGGTGGTAACCTTCCCCCAGGAGTGGGGAGGGAATAGAGATTTTGCATGCTTACCGAGCCATGCCCACAGAACCGTTAGTAAAAATTTTTGAATCCCACCACTGGCCTATTTCCTCACCAATCTGGGTCCTCATTTTACTGACTTCAGAAGGATGGAAGGCCGAGTCAACCTTCAGCTGGTCAGGATCGAACCTCTGGGAGAGGACAGTCAGTCTGTAATATGGCTCTCTAATCACTGTGCCACCATGGCTTCCTTCTTTCCTTGTCCTCATTTTCCTCCCTCCTCCCTCCCTTCCTTCCTTCCTTCCTTCCTTCCTTCCTTCCTTCCTTCCTTCCTTCCTTCCTTCCTTCCTTCCTTCTCATCTTCCTTCCTTCCTTTCTTTATAGCACTTGGACTTATATTTCTTTATAGCACTTGGACTTATATAATGCTTCATAGTTCTTTTACAGCCCCTCTAAGCAGCTTACAAAGTCAGCCTATTTCCCTCAACAATCTGGGTCCTCATTTTACTGACCTCAGAAGGAGGGGAAGCTGAATCAACCTTGAGCTGGTAAAAATCAAACTGCTGGCAGCCAGTGGAGTCAGACTGCAAATACTGCATTCTAACCACTAGGCCACCACAGCTCAATTCATGAATTGCTTAGATGTCAGTAAACTCTAGTTAGATGTCAGTAAACTCTAATAACACCAGTGATATACATTTTCAGATTTGATCATATTTTTATACCAAAGAACTAAAAGTGAAAACAACTTCTGTGTAGAAAAATACATCCTTATATACCACAGAAATAAATGGATCCTGACTAGATCCAGTACTTGTGTGAATTCCAGAAGTGGTCTAAGAGGACCAAATATGGTATGTTTTACTTTAATTATTAAAGATAATAAGCAGGGAAAATATAATAAGGGTGACCTATATTGTATTTCTTCAATTCATACTAAATTATACAAGCAGTTATTTTAAAACAGTTTGCAAAAGCAAACAAATTCCAAAGGGACGTATGTTGGTTGTAGCTAAAAAAATATAGCTGGACTTATAGCACCTTAAAAAGTAACACATCTTTAAACATTTTTAAACTGTTGAAGTTTTAATTATTTTATAGCAATAGATATTTACAAACAATTGTTGAGTGATATCATAGAGGTTTCTGCATTACTAAGGTAACAGACAGAATATGATTAAACAAACACACTTTCAAATCAAAGGAGAGTGTTTACTTCCTTATAAACTATTCAGAAACTTTCCATTGTCATCTGTCTTTGACGTTCCTTTGTTTAACAAATTCCATGAAATTCAATGCCAAAATGAGAAAGTCTAATTCTCTACTTACTACAATTCTGATTATATCTTTGTACCCCTATTTGATGGAGTCTGGCCTCTAAATTGGGTGTAGAAAGCCACAGGATGTGGCTTTTTTATTGCCGCTTAGTAATAAGCAGGCATATACAATGGAATGAAGGCTATTGCTGAGCACATTGGGTTGTGCTCCAAAATTGTATGAGTCTTCAGAGAATGTAATTAAAAATGAAGAGTAGCATCTACAAAATCTTTCAGGTCCACCTTCAAGTTATAGTACAGCTTTCCTCAGCATACCACAACATTACTTGATTTTTGGGGGATTGGACTAGAAAACCCCCAAGGTCCCTTCCAACTCGGTTATTCTGTATTTTGTATTTAAATAATGTGGGAAGTAATATCCATCTGGTTCTGGAGAAAGACATCAGAAACATGGAGGCTGATTGGAAAGATGGTTTATTGATGAAACAGAACTACATGGGGTTCTGGGCAGCTGAAAAATGGAGTTAAGAGTGGAGTTTTTAAATAACTTCTTTGGGCTTTGCACTTGAGCTTCCTGTTCCTGTGCAAGAACATGTATTCTATTGGCTGTTGTCAGACTCCCATGGGGCCATGTAGGGGTTATGTAGGATTCATATCTGGCTCTATAGGCAAAAGAGAAAATGCAAATCCTAGGTGTTTGTCTGACCTCCCAGGTTTGGTTGAAGTTTGGACTGCTCTGGGGGGTGGTACAATGACGGGGCTTGTGTTCTGAAAGCGTGTTGGGCAATTCCTATTATGTCTTAATGCTATTTCTCCTATTATGGATCTTGATTGAGGGCTAATCCTACCATTCTTTGTTCAGACTTTGCTGCAGGGAGTTTCAAAATATCCTGTCTTGAATGCATTACCAAATTTGCATTTCTAATTGCCTCCTCAGTTTCTGCTTGTGGGCAGGGAAACTGGGGCTGGTTTCTGAATAGGATGGCCCAATCTTTCTTAATGGGCACAAAATATCAACTGGGGCTATTAAGAAAGACTGAGTCTCCTTCCTGCCTCTTAAAAAAAAGTCATGTTTCTCCATTTCTCATTTAGGGAAATGTAATATTCCGCCTTTTTTAAAAAAAATATTCCTCAAAATATTTCATTCTACTAGGAGGATGAGTGCTGACTTTCTACAGCAAGGGTCTTCAAACTTGGCAAGTTTAAGAATTGTGGACTTCAACTCCCAGAATTCCTGAGCTAACATGACTGGAGGAGGAATTCTGGGAGTTGAAGTCCACAAGTCTTAAAATTGTCAAGTTCGAAGACCCCTGCTCTACAGTAATCTTCATAGTTTTATAAGGTAGCTTATTGTTGAAGCCCAAGGGTTTCCTTCTTCATCACAAATATTCAGTTTTTGCTAAAATGGAAAGTTTGATCATATGGGTGGCGTAACCATCCTTGATCAAATTATTCCTGGCCAAATCACTCTTCCAATTCTTGTCTCCCTCACTTTAGAAGTGCAAATATGTATTTCTTGGTTTCTGTAAATGGAGAAGGGGAGGGTTTTCCTATCACTTAGGTCTGATCCAATTTAAAGTGCTACAGCTGAGACAGAACTTTACTCTGTGAGTAAGTTGTGGGCTTCAGATGGTAGACTGGCGTAATTTGGATTTTCTCCACCTCGAAGTCAGACTGGCTAAGCTAGATGAGGAAAATGGTTTTTGTTAAGTTTGCATGAAGAGACAGACGTGGAGTGCTTCAAGCTCTTTTGTTTATTAGTGACTACAGCTCAGAACGGACCCGACTGGCTTTGCTGCGACTGCTACTTAGAGCCAGCAGCCGCAGCTGACAGCCAATCAGAGTGCAGGGTTTTCCTGCACTTTTTAAACCAATCATTTCCAACATTTTACAAGAACAATTCAAACTAACCAATGATTTCAAACCTGCATACATAACACCCCTCCCCACTAGGTTCAGTCCATACTCAAACCCCATCTATCTAATGTATTCTTTTAAATAGGTGGGGCTCTTACGTGTACGTTGAGACCTACATGGTTCAGATGTTTTAAGGTTCTCACCTTGTGAGAGAGGAAATGTGTCTGCTGACATTTCTGTACTTGGGCTTCTAGTAATGGTAGAACCTGTTTGGTTACTACAACCTGGTCTCTCCTCCCAATCCATCTCCAACCCAATGTCAGCACCCAAATCAGGTAGTGGTGTGCAATCTTCCATTTGTAAAAATGGTTGTTGGCACTGTGACAGGTTTTGAGGTGATTCCTGTCGTGTTAGCTCATTACACATGGGGTTGATTCTTGCCTGCTGATTATCCTCATAATCCTCCCTTCCCCTAGAAGAGGCAGTAGGTATGGGAACCAGGGAGGAGCAATGGCGATGGTCCTGAGGTAGTCTGGATCTTAGCTGATCAATATGCCTGCTCCAGAGGACACCGTCCTCCGTTTGTACCCTGTAAAACCTGGGGCCCGTGATTTGGGTTATCTCAGCAGGAATCCATAATGGTTCACCCATAAGGTTCTTAGCATAAACAGAATCACCCACAGTGAAAGTGCGAATTTTGCTAGTGGAATCTAGTGGTGCGTTGGGTGCGTAAGTGGGATGAAGGCGGTCAAGGGGAGACCTGAGTTTCCTACCCATCAAAAATTCAGCTGGGGTTAAGTTAGTTGAAGGGTTGGGAGTGATGTGCTGGACACGGAGTAGTTTTCAACTTTCTCAGTGATGGACCCTGGACCCAATTGCTGAAGCTTTTCCTTGGTAAATCGTACCATACGTTCAGTCCGGCTGTTAGCCGAAGGATGCCCAGGGGCTGTCAGGGCATGTCTGATACCCTGCTGCACTAGATATGATTCAAAAAGGTTGGATGTAAATTGAGGACCATTGTCAGAAACAAGCACATCAGGTAACCCATGAGTTACAAAAGCTTTTAAGCTGTTTGATGACAGCTTCAGTTGTGGTGGATGCCATAGGGATAACCTCTAGCCATTTGGAATATGCATCTACTATAATAAAGAAAATGTGCCCTCTGGTAGGGCCAGCAAAATCAATGCGAATCCTGGACCATGGGCCCCTAGGACATTCCCATTCCTGTGTGGGGGCGAGAGGTGAGGCAGGCCTGACTACCTGACAGTTGGGACAAGATGCAACCCAGTTTTCAACGATTTTGTCAATACCTGGCCATCATACATAACTCCTGGCCAATCCCTTCATTCTGACAATTCCTGGATGACCCTCATGTAACATTTCCAAAACCTCTTTTTGTAGTTTTGCAGGAATAACCACTCTGTTACCCCACAAAATACATCCTCTTAACACAGATAATTCAGTTTGCCTGGATTTAAAAGATTAGACAAGTTGAGGTAGATCTTGAAGTGGCCAACCTTTCTTAATCCAGCCTATAACAGGAGCCAATAAAGTGTCTTTGGCAGTCTCTCTGGCAATTTCAGCAGCAAGTACTGGAAGCTTGGCAACAGTTTCTAGAAAAAAGGCGTGAGTCTCAGGAACAGGGTCCTCAATGTGTGAAGGAAATGGGCAGCGACTCAAAGCATCTGCACGCCCAATGTCTTTACCAGGTCTGTGGATCAGTTTGTATGAATAAGCAGCAAGAAATTCAGTCCATCTCAGCATTCTTGGTGACAGGATCGTGGGTGTTTGTTTGTCCCCAGCCACAATGCCTAAAGAGGTTTATGATCTGTGACAACAGTAAATGTTCTCCCATATAGATACTCATGGAATTTCTTGACAGCTACTACAATTGCCAAGGCTTCCTTGTCCAGTTGGCTGTAGTTCCTCTCTGCTTTAGTCAAGGTGCGAGTAAAATGCAATAGGGGCTTCCCTCCCTGGGAAGCATGTGGCTCAACACCCCCCAAAAAGGGGAGGCGTCACAAATCAGAACAACAGGCAAGTTCTCAGAGAACTGTATCAGTACAGAATCAGACGTGATTTGTCTCTTGCTATTGTTAAATGCAGCTTGTTCCTTCCTGCCCCAGACCCATGCAGATTTTTTGTCCAGCAACCTATGTAGGGGTTCTGCAATGGTTGCCTTCTGAGGTAGAAACATATGATAGAAGTTAATGAGTCCCAAGAATGCTTGTAAATCTGTTTTGCATTTTGGCCTGGGGGCTTCTTTGATTGCCTGAACCTTTGCCTCTGTGGGGTGGATGCCATGTTTATCGATCATGTAACCCAAGAATTCCACTTTATCTGTTCTAAGTGTGCATTTTCTTCTTTGACTTTTAACCCCGCTTTTTTGAATCTGATTAAGACTTCTCTGAGTCTCTCGTATAACTGAGTGTCATTTTCAGCAGAAATTAAAACGTCATCAAAATAGGGCACCACCCCTGGCAACCCTTGTAACATTCGTTCCATAAGGCTTTGGAAGATGCCAGGTGCTACGCTTACTCCAAATTGCAACCTTTTGCATTTGAAAGCACCTCTATGGGTCACAATGGTTTGGGCTTCTGCAGTGGCATCATCAACTGTTAACTGTTGATATGCCTGTGCCAGGTCCAATTTGGCAAAAACTGTGCCCCCTCAAGAGAATGTAATAAATGATGCACTACTGGAACTGGATATGCGCTCTGTTGAAGCGCATGGTTCAATGTCCCCTTGTAGTCTCTGCAGATTTTTACAGACCCATCAGCCTTGACTGGTGTGACTATGGGTGTCTCCCACCTGGAGTGGTCAGTGGGCTCTAAAACCCCTTGGGCTATTAGTTTATCTAATTGTGCATCAATTTTTTCCTTTAATGCAAATGGAACCCTTCTGGGTTTTAAACGGATTGGTTGTACCTTGGGATCTAGGTTAAAGGAGATAGGGGTCCCCAAGTACTTGCCTAATCCATCGCTGAAGACCTCTGAAAACCCAGACTTCAAGGCCTCTTCCCACTCAGTGTTGCTCACGTGATTGATGCCAGTCACCTCAATGCCCAGTGGGTTGAACCATTCAAGGCCCAGCAGACTTGGGGGGTCCTTGTCCACGATGGTCAGTGGTAGGCGCTTGGTGTGGCCCTTGAATTTCACGTTGAATTCTCTTGTTCCAACTACTGGAATCTTGTTCCCTTGGTAGTCTTTAAGAGTCAATGCTTGCTTCTTGAAGTGATTCTTTTGGATGTTAGGAAGTAGTCTGTGAATAGTGTCCCATGACACCATAGAAAGGTATGAGCCTGAGTCCACTTCCATTAGGCAAGGCCTTCCTTCAATAAGTACCTTGACATGCACTTTTCTGCTTTTTAAAGGGGAAGAATGACCAATAGTTACTGTTTGATGAGTTTCATTCTTCCCCTTTGCTTCTGTGCTGTGCCCCATTTTCTCACTGAGGTTGTTGGGCTTGAATTCTTTGTCAGGAAACTTCCTTCTGTTGGGTGGAGTTCTGGATGATTTGCAGACTCTTGCTAGGTGTCTTCTTTTATCACAATGGAGGCAAATGGTATCTAAAAACTTGCATTCAGTGCGGGGATGGCTTCCCCCACAACCTCTGCAGTAGAAATCTTGCCTCTTTCTTCCCAGGTCTTTCTTTTTCTGCTCCATTCTGAATCTGTAAATTCCTTCCTCCACCTCACTACAGTCTGACTCAGAATCTAGTTCCTCACAATGATTTGTGGAGGACTTTTCCCCATCAGAATGGCTCGTGGCCCTGTTCATCTTCCTCATGGCTGCTGCTGAGGACTTGGTAGCTTCTGCTGAAGAGGCTTCTTCTATTGCTTCTTTCAGTGTGATCTTAGGTTTCATTAACAACTTGCTCTGTAACACCTTATCTTTAAGGCCCAAAACAAAACGATCACGCATGGCCTCCTCTAAACTGTTGAATTCGCATGCACCCCCAATGTCTCTTAAACTTGCCATGAAGTTGTTTATGCTTTCGTTTTCCCCCTGATCGCGACGGTAAAACTCATGTCTCTTAATGAGAGACGATACTTGTGGCGCGTAATGGGCTCTTAACAGCCTTTCCAGATCAGGCCAAGCCATTACCTTCACGTCTGCTGCTCCCGCGAGTGCCTTCACCATCTTGAAAACTGCCAGACCGCAGTACATAAGGAAGACCGCCCTCTTCCGCTGCTCGGAAATGGCAGCAAGATCGTTTCCCTCCAAATACATTTGGAAACGATCTGCATACGACTCCCAGTCTTCTGCCTTCGGATCGAACGGGGCTGGGGGCAGTGTTCAGCGCAGCCATCTTGCTCTTCTTCTGTTCTGCATTGCCTTCTTCTTCAGGGGAATCCCACCCTCGTCGCCAGTGTTAAGTTTGCATGAAGAGACAGACGTGGAGTGCTTCAAGCTCTTTTGTTTATTAGTGACTACAGCTCAGAACGGACCCAACTGGCTTTGCTGTGGCTGCTACTTATAGCCGGCAGCCGCAGCTGACAGCCAATCAGAGTGCAGGGTTTTCCCGCACTTTTTAAACCAATCATTTCCAACATTTTACAAGAACAATTCAAGCTAACCAATGATTTCAAACCTGCATACATAACAGTTTTCAAAGCACAAATGAGCCTGACGCATTTTCACATTTATATACAGAAAGCAGCTCGGAATCCAATTTGACCCTCTGGTTATTCAATGCCTGTGCTTGGAGAAAATATATGGACATTGTCAAAAAGAGAAGGAGGACATTATGAAGAAAGACTAGAAGTATATATCAAAATATTTCCCCTATCCTTGTTGGAACAAAAGCCCTGCTGTTCTGAACTTAGCACTTATATCATCAAGTAGACATCATCATGACACAAGAAACAATTCTTCAGTGAGACTTTGGGTTAATATAAAATGGCCAGGCATGTATACAAATGGGTTGGCTAATTTAACCGAAAACAATAATAAAAAAAGACACCTCATGACAACCATACATAAAAAAATGTTGCAGTATCTTTACAACCAGCGTGCCACTGTGCAACAAATACAAGATGTGCAGAGTGAAGGAATTTTGACTCCTCTACTGCCATGAGACTGTAAGCTGTAAACAAGGCAAATTTTTCAATTAAATGATTGTAGAAAAGACAACTGAGAGCAGAACTTAAGCACTCGTTAGGGGAATCGAACAAGGCCATCTCTTCCTTCTGAGTTCATCCATTCTTAGCATTCAGTTTCCCCATGGAAGTCATCTCATTTTTCTCTTATGACCCCTGTTTTTCCCTCAGCAGCTTCGCCTGACAGCCTGTTTCATACATTTATCACTCTGGCACAGGAGGAAAAAAAAGAGGTCCATGACACCTGTTTAGAAAGTGTGAGAAAGAGCCGAGTGCATTTTCTTGGCTTCCAGACAGAGCAAATAAATAAATAAATAAAATCCTCTCTGAAAGAGTCTGCACACTTGTAATATGTACTATTTTTTACAACCCGTGCAAAATGCGTTGCTACTAACCTTTATAATAATTTAATGGATTAACAGTTTTAACAGAGTAACAGACATGGAACGGACCTTGTAGGTCATCTAGTCCAACCCCCTTGACCAAGCAGGAGACCCCACACCATTTCTGACAAATGGCAGTCTCCTCTTGAAAGCTTCCAGGGATGAAGCTCCCACAACTTCTGAATGCAAGCTGTTCCATGGGTTGATTGTTCTCTCTGTCAGAACATTTCTCCTTATTTCCAGGTTGAATCTCTCCTTGTTCAGTTTCCATCCATTATTCTTGTTTGGCTTCAGGTGCTTAGAAAGTAGCATGACCCCTTCCTCTCTGGGCAGCCCTCAAATATTGGAAGGCTGCTGTCATGTCTCCCCTGGTCCTTCTCTTCCCTAGACTAGCCAAGCCCAGTTCCTGTAACCGTTCTTCATATGTTTTAGCCTCCAGTCCCCTCATCATCCTTGTTACTCTTCTCTGCACTTTTTCTAGAGTCACAACATCTTTTTTATAATGTGGTGACCAAAACTGGATGCAGTACTCTAGGTGTGGTCTTACTAAGGCTTTATAGAGTGATATTAGTACCTCACTTGATCTTGATTGTATTCCTCTGTTAATGCAACTTAGGATTGCATTGGCTTTTTTGGCTGCTGCTGCACACTGCTGGCTCCTATTTAGCTGGTTGTCCACTAAGACTCCAAGTTCCCTCTTGTTATGTATGCAGCTTTAAAGTCATTGGTTTAGTTTGAACTGTTCTTGTAAAATGTAAGAAATGATTGGTTTAAAAAGTGCGGGAAAACCCTGCACTCTGATTGGCTGGCAACTGCGGCTGCTGGCTATAAGTAGCAGCCGCAGCCCAGCCAAAGTGGGTTCGTTCTGAGCTGTAGTCACTAATAAACAAAGAGCTTGAAGCACTCCGCGTCACTCTCTTCATGCAAACTTAACACTGGCGACGAAGGTGGGATCTCCCTGAAGAAGAAGGCAACGCAGAACAGAAGAAGAGAGAAGATGGCTGTGCTGAACACGCCCCCAGCCCCGTTCGATCTGATGGCAGAAGACTGGGAGACGTATGCAGATCATTTCCAAATGTATCTGGAAGGAAATGATCTTGCCGACATTTCCGAGAAGCGGAAGAGGGCGGTCTTTCTCACGCACTGCAGTCCGGCAGTTTTCAAGATGGCGAAGGCATTGGCGGGAGCTGCAGACGTGAAGGTAATGGAATGGCCTGACTTAGAAAAGTTGTTAAGAGCCCATTACGCCCCACAAGTATCGTGCCTCATTAAGAGACACGAGTTTTACCGTTGGGATCAAGGGGAAAGCGAAAACGTAAACGACTTTGTGGCAAGTTTAAGAGACATTGGGGTGCATGTGAATTTAATAATTTAGAAGAGGCCATGCGCAATCGATTTGTTCTGGGCCTTAAAGACAAGGTGCTTCAGAGCAAGTTATTACTAAGACCTAAGATCATGCTGAAGGAAGCAATGGAAGAGACCTCATCAGCAGAAGCTACCAAGTCCTCAGCAGCATCCATGAAGAAAATTAACAAGGCCACAAGTCATCCTGATGTGGAAAAGTCCACAACAACACATTGTGAGCAAATAGATTCTGAGTCAGACTGTAGTGAGGTGGAGGAAGGAATTTATAGACTCAGAATGGAGCAGAAAAAGAAAGACCTGGGAAGAAAGAGGCAAGATTTCTACTGCAGAGGTTGTGGCAGAAGCCACCCCCGCACTGAATGCAAGTTCCTAGATACCATCTGCCTCCATTGTGAAAAAAGAGGACACCTAGCAAGAGTCTGCAAATCATCCAGAACTCCACCCAACAGAAGGAAGTTTCCTGATGAAGAATTCAAGCCCAACAACCTCAGTGAGAAAATGGGGCGCAGCACAGAAGCAAAAGGGAAGAATGAAACTCATCAGACAGTCACTATTGGTCATTCTTCTATCAATAACAGAAAAGTGCATGTCAAGGTACTAATTGAAGGAAGGCCTTGCCAAATGGAAGTGGACTCAGGCTCATATTTATCTATGGTGTCATGGGACACTATTCACAGACTACTCCCAAACATTCAGAAGAAGCATTTCAAGAAGCACGCACTGACTCTTAAAGACTACCAAGGGAACAAGATTCCAGTAGTTGGAACAAGAGAATTCAACGTGAAGTTCAAAGGCCACACCAAACGCTTGCCCCTGACCATCGTGGACAAGGATTGCCCAAACTTGCTGGAACTTGAGTGGTTCAATCCACTAGGCATCGAGGTGACTGGCATCAATCACGTGAGCAACACTGAATGGGAGGAGGCCTTGAAGTCTGAGTTTCCAGAGGTCTTCAGCGATGGATTGGGCAAGTATATGGGGACCCGTATCACTTTCAATCTAGATCCCAAGGTGCCACCAATTCGCTTAAAGCCCAGAAGGGTCCCATTTGCCTTAAAGGAAAAAAATGATGCACAATTAGATAAACTAATAGCTCAAGGAATTTTAGAGCCCACTGACCACTCCAGGTGGGAGACACCCATAGTCACACCAGTCAAGACTGATGGGTCAGTGAGAATGTGTGGAGACTATAATGGGACATTGAACCATGCGCTTCAACAGAGCGCATATCCAGTTCCAGTGGTGCATCATTTACTACATTCACTTGGCAGGGGTATAGTCTTTGCCAAATTGGATCTGGCCCAGGCATATCAACAATTAACAGTTGATGATGCCACTGCAGAGGCCCAAACCATTGTGACTCATAGAGGTGCTTTCAAATGTAAAAGGTTACAGTTTGGAGTAAGCGTGGCACCAGGCATCTTCCAAAGCCTTATGGAAAGGATGCTCCAAGGACTGCCAGGGGTAGTACCTTACTTTGATGATGTGTTAATCTCTGCTGAAAATGACACTCAGTTACAAGAGAGACTCAGAGAAGTCCTTACCAGATTCAAAAAGCGGGGTTAAAAGTCAAGGAAGAAAAATGCACTCTTAGAACTGACAAGGTTGAGTTCTTGGGCTATATGATTGACAAGCATGGTATCCACCCCACAGATGCCAAGGTTCAGGCAATCAAAGAAGCCCCTAGACCAAAATGTAAAACAGATTTGCAAGCCTTCCTTGGACTCATTAAGTTTTATCACATGTTCCTACCTCAGAAGGCAACCATTGCAGAAGCACTGCACAGATTATTAGACAAAAAGTCTGCGTGGGTCTGGGGCAGAAAAGAACAATCTGCATTTAACAATATATAAAGATTAATCACGTCTGATGCTGTACTGATACAGTTCTCTGAGAATTTGCCTGTTGTACTGACTTGTGATGCATCCCCTTTTGGAATGGGGGGGGGGGTTCAGCCACAGGCTTCCCAGCGGGAGGGAAGCCCCTATTGCATTTTACTCTCGCACCTTGACTAAAGCAGAGAAGAACTGCAGCCAACTGGACAAGGAAGCCTTGGCAATTGTTGCAGCTGTCAAGAAATTCCATGAGTATTTATATGGGAGAACATTTACCATTGTCACAGATCACAAACCTCTGTTAGGCATTGTGGCAGGAGACAAACCTACGCTCACTATCTTGTCACCAAGAATGCTGAGGTGGACTGAATTTCTTGCTGCTTATTCATACAAACTCATCCACAGGCCTGGCAAAGTCATTGGGCATGCAGATGCTTTGAGTCGCTGCCCACTTCCTTCTCACACTGAGGACTTTGCTCCTGAGACTTACACCTTTTTCCTAGAAACTGTTGCCAAGCTTCCAGTACACGCTGCTGAAATTGCCAGAGAGACTGCCAAAGACACTTTATTGGCTCCTGTTATAGGCTGGATTAAGAAAGGTTGGCCTCTTCAAGATCTACCTCAACTTGCCCAACCTTTTAAATCCAGGCAAACTGAATTATCTGTATTAAGAGGATGTATTTTGTGGGGTAACAGGGTGGTTATTCCTGCAAAACTGCAAAAAGAGGTTTTGGAAATGTTACATGAGGGTCATCCAGGTATTGTCAGAATGAAGGGGTTGGCCAGGAGTTATGTATGGTGGCCAGGTATTGACAAAATGGTTGAAAACTGGGTTGCATCTTGTCCCAACTGTCAGGTAGTCAGGCCTGCCCCATCTCTCGCCCCCACACAGGAATGGAAATGTCCTAGGGGCCCATAGTCCAGGATTCACATTGATTTTGCTGGCCCTACCAGAGGGCAGACTTTCCTTATTATAGTTGATGCATATTCCAAATGGCTAGAGGTCATCCCTATGGCATCCACCACAACTGATGCTGTCATCAAACAGCTTAAAAAGCTTTTTGTAACTCACGGGTTACCTGATGTACTCGTTTCTGACAATGGTCCTCAATTTACATCCAACCTTTTTGAATCATATCTAGCACAGCAGGTTATCAGACATGCCCTGACAGCCCCTGGGCACCCTTCGGCTAATGGCCGGGCTGAACGCATGGTACGTTTTACCAAAGAAAAGCTTCAGCAATTGGGTCCAGGGGATATCACTGAGAGAGTTGAAAAACTTCTCAGTGTCCAGCATATCACTCCTAACCCATCAACTAACTTATCCCCAGCAGAGTTGTTGATGGGTAGGAAACTCAGGTCTCCCCTTGACCGCCTTCATCCCACTTACGCACCCAATGCACCACTAGATTCCACTACCAAAGTTCGCACGTTCACTGTGGGTGATTCTGTTTATGCTAAGAACCTTATGGGTGAACCTTCATGGATTCCTGCTGAAATAACTCAAATCACAGGCACTCATTCTTACAGGGTGCAAACAGAGGATGGTGTCCTCTGGAGCAGGCACATTGATCAACTTAGATCCAGATTACTTAGGAACATCACAATTGTTCCTCTCTAGTTCCCATACCTAATGCCTTTTCTAGGGGGGAAGGGGAGGAACATGAGGATAATCAGCAAGCAAGAATCAACCCCATGTGTAATGAGCCATTATGACAGGAACCACCCCAAAACCTGTCACAATGCCAAAATCCATCCTTACAAGTGGAAGAGTGCACATCACTACCTGACTTGGGTGCTGACATTGGGTTGGAGATGGGTTGGGAGGAGAGACCAGATTGTAACAACCAAACAGGGTCTTCTTTCACTGGAAGCCCTAGTAGGGAAATGTCAGCAGACACATTTCCTCCCCCACAAGGTGAGAACCTTAAAACATCTGAACCACATAGGTCTCAACGTACACGTAAGAGCCCCACCTATTTAAAAGAATACATTAGATAGGCTGGGGTTTGAGTATGGACTGAACCTAGTGGGGAGGGGTGTTATGTATGCAGGTTTAAAGTCATTGGCTTAGTTTGAACTGTTCTTGTAAAATGTAAGAAATGATTGGTTTAAAAAGTGCGGGAAAACCCTGCACTCTGATTGGCTGGCAACTGCGGCTGCTGGCTATAAGTAGCAGCCGCAGCCCAGCCAAAGTGGGTTCGTTCTGAGCTGTAGTCACTAATAAACTAAGAGCTTGAAGCACTCTCGCGTCTGTCTCTTCATGCAAACTTAACACCTCTCACAGTTACTGCTATTGAGCCTGGTTTACCCAGTCTATATGTATACCTTTGGTTTTTCTTGCCTAAGTGTAGGACTTTACTTTTCTCTACATTGAATTTCATTTTGTTAGATAGGGCCCAGGGTTCAAGTCTGTCAAGATTCATCTGGATCTTAAGCCTGGCTATTCTTGCCAGCTTAGTATCATACACAAATTTGATAAGTTCCCCTTCTATTCCCTCATTTTAAGTCATTTATGAAGATATTGAAGAGTACTGAGCCTAAGATGGAACATTGTGGAACCCCACTGCTTACTTCCCTCCACGTACTAATGTGTTAGACAAGATCCACAGATAGTTAAAATATGTGCAACATCCAAAGAGCTATTATTTGGATCTCTTCCCAGTCTGAAATAACAAGAAAAACATTCATTTTCAATCCCACACAGTTTCTATAAAGAAGTATTCATCACATCATTAATTTTATATACTTATTTTAAAAGCATTGAATTGACACAGTTGTAAGTAACTACTCTTTTATTACTTCCATCATTTGGGGGAGGATTTTTTAATTTCAAATATAATTGGTATTAATACTGATTCTTAAAATTATGAATTCTTAAATTAAGGAATGGAAAGAATAGAACAGAGTAAAAAAGGAAAGTGAAAAGGAAGAAGTAAGATAAAAAGTAAGAACATTATAATGAATGAGAAAAGAAATGTATAAAGAGACTTACAAATTTTATCACAGTAATTATAAACAAATTTAGTGCTTCTTCACCCTCTACAGCATAACAAACATTTACCTCTTCATGCAATTTCTCATCTTTTATCTATAAACAAATCTATAACAGTCTTAATCTTTCATTCATTCAAATTTTGTTTTAGGAATTTAAAATTCATTTCGTCTTTGTCCAGAGGTGGTATTCAGCAGGTTTTGACCAGTTCTGGAGAACAGGTAGCGGAAATTTTGAGTAGTTTGGAGAACCAGCAAATCCCACCTCTGAATGGGATTGACATCTATTTTCTGCCTCCCAAGTCCTAGTTGATCGGCTGGGTCTTCTTTGGTTACCCTGCACAGGAGAACGGAGCTGGAAAACAGGTTAGTGGGGTGGGGAGGGAATGGGATTTTGCAGCAACCTTCCCCCCAGGAATGGGAAGGGAATGGTGATTTTGCAGTATCCTTCCCTTGCCACGCCCACCAACCCATGCCCACAGAACCAGTAATAAAAAGAAAATTGAATCCCACCACTGTCACATTGCACAGAATTCTTCAAGATTTTAACAAGCTTTAACTTTTCAGAAATCCAACGGGAACAAAATGATCCAATTATCTGAGAATCTAGAAAGAGTGCAGAGAAGGGCAGCAAAGATTATTAGGGGACTGGAAACTAAAATATATGAAGAATGGTTGCAGGAATTGGCTATGTCTAGTTTCATGAAAAGAAGGACAAGGGCTGACATGAGAGCAGTCTTCCAATATCTCAGGGGCTGCCCCAAAGAAGAGGGAGTCAAACTATTCTCGAAAGCACCTGAAGGCAGGTGCAAGATGCAGTGAGTGGAACTTAATGAGAAAAGCAACCTAGAACTAAGGAGAAATTTCCCGATAGAACAATTAATCAGTAGAACAATTTACCTCCAGAAGTTGTGAACGCTCCAACACTGGAGATTTTTAAGAAGAAATTGGACAACCATTTGACTGAAATGGTATAGAGTTTCCTGCCTGAGCAGGAGGATGGACTAGATAAAAGATCTCCAAGCTCCGTTTGAACTCTATTCTTATTCTTGTTTTGTCCTCTCTTTATCCAAACAGATTCTAAGCCTACTCACTGGTTCCTTGGTTTTTGCTGCAATTGTGTTTTTGCTGTGTTTTCCCAGAGTCATCTTCATTTTACCATACCTCCCCCAGAAGTCCAGGGAGGGGATATTTTTAAAAAGATTATGAACATTTTTTTTTCTGGAAGTGATGTGTTACCCTGAGTTCTAGATTGTGATATGCAGGGCAGATTATAATTTGCATTAAGATAAAAGTAATCAATTCAGCATTTGTTCAAGAATTGGTTTGTTAACTGATACTGTTAATCATCTAAAAATGGAGCATGTGTGCAATGGGTATGCAAATGTATCTTTGTTTCACATATAATTTGCTGCTGACAGTATTGCATCAGATGCTTTGTATGTTTGCATATTTGTTTTTTAGCTATTGCATTCTGAATTTTCTTGGGTTTTTTTAAAGTCCCATTTTTATCTCCAAGACTCATTCCTTGATGCTCATCCAAATATTGACCAGATCCAACAATGTTTAATGTTTTCAAAATCAGTCAATGTCAGCTATATATAATAACCAACTACATATACAATATGTTAAAAAATATGCACTGTATGAACACATATACATGGACATAAGCACATATACAAACACACCAAACTGTAAAATGTCTTCATCGATCTTATTGTGTTGCATTCCTAATCGAATATTAAAAAGTAATCACCACAACTGTGAAGCCCTACTAACATTCCAATATGAATGTTTTCACTGTTTTCAGAAATCTGCCATTTTCTCACAACCCACCGAAATATGATGATCAGCTAGCAAATATGTTATTTGCTGATTATATAATTATACTTCCATTCTTCTGTAGAGGCACTCTGGGAGGTCTTTGTCTCTTACTCAGGGCAACATTCGAGAAAATGATTACAAAATCAAAGAGAAAACTCATAAACAAATACTTACAAAACATAATAACAGAAAGATAGGCACACTGGAGAGAAACAGATAAAATACAAAAGAACATTAGATTTAACCCATATTTACTGTATGTACTTATTTGCCCATATCCCAATGCTGACAATGCAGGAAATACATAAGTATTCAAAATAGCAGAGCATACAATTATCAATGCCTAAGGTTAAAACAGCAACCCATTTATAACTTCATCAACAACCACAGACATCACTTACTTTCAGGCCAGTTAGTGGGATTCAAAAATTTTTACTACCAGTTCTGCGGGCGTGGCTTGGTGGGCGTGGTGTAGCTTGGTGGACATGGCTTGGTGGGCATGGCAGGGGAAGGATACTGCAAAATCCCATTCCCTCCCCACCTCATTAACCTGCTTTCCTGCTCCATTCTCCTGTGCAGGGCAACCAAAGAAAACTCAGCCAATCAGCTGGGACTTGGGAGGCAGAGAATAGATGGGGGCGCGGCCAGTCAGAGGTGGGACTTGCCAGTTCTCTGAACTTCTCAAAATTTCTGCTACCGGTTCTCCAGAACTGGTCAGAACCTGCTGAAGACCACCTGTTTCCTGCCTCAAATGCCTAGGGAAGCACATTGCTTATTTGTGGATAAACCTCATTGAATGAGTAGCGTTTGTTTTGACTGTCTATTGAAGTATAACACCAGTACTAAACAAATAATAATCAGAATAGAGCTGGAAGTGATCTTGGAGGTCTTCTTGTCCAGCTCTCTGCTCAAGCAGAAGACACTGTACCATTTCAGTCCAGTCTTTTCTTAGAAACCTCCAGTGATGAAGCATCTACAACGTCTGAAGGCAAATGGTTCTGCTAGTTAATTGTTCTCACTGTTAGGAAGTTTCTCCTTAATTCCAGGTTGCTTCTCTCCTTGATTAGTTTCCATCCCTTGTTTCTTATCTTCCTTTCTGGTATTTTGGAAAATAACTTGACCTCCTCTTTTTTGTGGCAACCCCTCAAATACTGGAATACTGCTATCATGTCACCCCTAGTCTTTCTTTTCTCTAGACTAGCCAACCCCAACTCTTCCAATTGTTCGTCATATGTTTTTGCCTCCAGGCCCTTCATCATCTTAGTTGCTCTTCTTTGCACCTGTTCTAAAGTCCCAACATCTTTTGTGGTGACCAAAACTGGATGTAGTAGGTGCAGTAGTAACTCCAGGTGTGGAATAGAAAGGGTTTTTTAACCGTCCCCCAAAGGACCAAGTGATCATCTCTACAGAGACCATTCTAAACCAAAAAGAAGGGTCAGTATGGAATCACCATACTCTTTTCACTGACACCAATGTCTGAAAAAGGCTCTAAGGAAGATGCTAGGAAATAGCCTTCAGCAGCTTTGCATGGAATATCATGGTCCGAACTAAAGTCCTAGTCAGGGCTATTCAGTCTGGACCACAAGACTCAGTATGGACACTTGATGTAAGAGTTTTGAGTATCTCTATTCTGCCTTCTATAGGGACGTGTTGGCTCAGTGGCTAAGACATTGAGCTTGTCGATCAGAAAGATCGGTAGTTGGGTGGTTCGAATCCCTAGCGCCACGTAGCAGAGTGAGCTCCCATGACTTGTCCCAGCTTCTGCCAACCTAGCAGTTCGAAAACATGTAAAAAATGCAAGTAGAAAAATAGGAATCACTTTGGTGGGAAGGTAACAGTATTACCTTCTTTGGCTCTGTAATGGAGATGAGCACCACCCCAGAGCCAGAAAAAACTAGCACATATGTGCAAGGGGAACCTTTACCTTTATTCTGCCTTCTAATGAACTTTAGCAACCTAGATCTGGTAACACCACACTCAAAAGGCTATGATTATAATTGTAATCCAAACATATATATTTATTACTGCATATTTGGGTATCTCTTTCATTTAACTAGGGTTTGATATTTTTCTAAAGCCACTAGATTGGGCAGCTATAACCTACTGCAAAGATAATAATAACAACAATGCCAAGTCCAGTATGGATCTGCGGGGTGGCATGATAGCAGTGTACCAATATCTGAAGGACTACCACAAAGAAGAGAAGATCAACCTATTCTCCAGTGCACCTGAAGGCAGGACAAGAAAGAACAGGTGGGCACCAATCGAGGAGAGAAGCAACCTGGAATTAAGGAGAAATTTACTGACAGTTAGCTATAGCAATAGCACTCAAACTTATATAACACTTAGCAGTGCTTTACAGCTCTCTCTAAGTGGTTTACAGAGGCAGTCTTTTGCCCCCAACAATCTGGGACCTCTTTTTACTGACCTTGGAAGGATGGAAGGCTGAGTCAACCTTGAGCCAGTCAGAATTGAACTGCTGGCAGTTAGCAGAGTCAGTTTGCAATACTGCATTCTAAGCACTGCGCCATCATGGCTCAGTAGAACAATTAATTAGTGGAATGACTTGGTTCCAGAAGTTGTATTTGCTCCATCACTGGAAGTATCAAGAAGAGACTGGACAGTCATCTGTCTGAAATGATATAGGGTTTCCTGCTTGAACAGACGATTAGACTAGAAGACCTCCAAGGTCCCTTCCAACTCCGTTATTCTAGATTTGTAGCTGTGGGTTAGTCAGCCTACAACTTGAATTTATCACTCTATTTGTCTTACCCACACATTCACGAAACATTTGCAAACCATATCCTGAATGTAAGGGCAACATAGTTAGTAGGCCTAATGTTTAGGAGTGTTGCTAACTTTTGCTTTTAATCACTTCTTTCCAATTAAACTAAACTAGAGAAGTTTAATCAAATCTTCTTAATCAGAAACCTTTGGAAACCATCTAGATCAGTGGTGGCTAACCTTTTTGGGTTCCTGTGTCAAAAATTGTGCACGCACTAGCATGCACGCGCTTGCATGCCAGCACCCAGAATGCAATGCACCACACACACCCCGTGCACATGTACGTGCAATTCCCCACACACACACCACCCCCTTACCTGCACTGCGCCTCATGGCTGGTTTGAGGCCTTTTTTGGTCTTCCAGAGGCTTGAAAAGCCTCTGCAAGGCTTTTCAGCTGAATAATAGGCCCGCTTCATCACTTCCAGTATTACAGGAAGTAACAAAACGGGCCTATTATTCGCCCTGAAAGCCTTGCAGAGGCTTTTTCCAAGCCTCTGGCAGGCCGAAAAAGGCCTCAAACCAACCGAAAAATCAGCTGTGAGGCACATGCATGCACAGTGAGGCAAGTTTGCCAGTGGCTTGTATGCTGGCACAAATGGTTCTGTGTGCCACTTGTGGCACACGTACCATAGGTTCGCCATCATGGATCTAGATCTTGGATAAGCTGAACAACTTTGCAAGAAATCTGTCCTTCTGTTAAACTGAGAAAGAGTGTATGTTAAGAGAGCTACCATGTATTTTGTTCACAAGATTCTTCTTCCTATTCCCAAGAAGAAATATGAGTATGTATGCTTGTGCGGGCAGGCTTGTGCGGGCAGGCATGTGTGTGCATTTGTGTACTTGTGTGTGTATGTGTCTGCATTTTAAAATTCCCCTCCAGTTGTTGTTGAAGCGCTTTCAAGTGTTAGCTTTGGGGAAAACATAAGAAACCTTTTTGAAAACAAGTCTGTTTTTTCCTCCATTTTCCTCAAGTTCTCTTGTTAAAAGGGAACTTCAAATTTACCTCAGTGGACCATTTAGAGGGTATAGAATAAAACTTTATCCCCCCCTTTTAAAAAAAAATCACCTCTGTTTATGTATTGTCTTTCTTTTTTAATCCTCATGTAATTCCCATGCGTTCTGTTTAATGGTTCAGAGCTGTTTTCAAGGGCGACTCTTTAAGGCAAAGAGATTTTAAGCTCCAGCAAAAATTCTGGCAGGTTAAGAGGTTCGACTGAGAAGCCCCTGATTTTTCTCTTTCTTCTCTCAGCTTTAAGATTTGAAATATTCTACTGCAGGGCAATTTATGCATCATCTTGAAGCATTATGGGAGACTCTAACGGTGAAATTTGTCACCATCTTCTCATCAAATTAAACCGTCTTTCCATAAACACAAGCAAAGTTAAGCACCGAGCTTCGTAAAAAATCCCATTAAAATCTCTACAGCAAAATAAGTCTGCCTGCACCAGAACTATCTCTGCTTTTAATGACATCCCAGTTCCAAATCCCACTCCGTGCCCCCTTTTTTTTGAAAAAAATAAAAATGTATGATGATTCTAAGATTGAACTGTTATGCTGTCTTCCCTTCAGGACTGCAAGAGCTGAAACAAGGGCAGGTTCAGTTGCTGAAAAATTCATTTGACCGAATGACAAAGGTCAAGGCAATTGTAAAATGGGACCATGGGAAGGAAATGATAGCATCCTTCTCTTTCATATCTCAGTAAGGCATTGATAGTCAATCACTCTCCAACTCATAATGAAAGTTGTAGAAAGGTTATTTTGTAATTTAAATGAGGCTTTGAAATGGAATAAAGATTTTTTTTAAAAAAAATATGTGCACACGTCCTTTTCATCAGAGATTGAACTGAGATAGTAATTACTAGATTCATCTTTTCCAAGTTTTTCATATAGAGATGTAGGAGAATTGCCAGTGAGGCTGGAGGGAGGGAGGGGTCAGGTGAGGGCCAAGCTTGGAGTCATTGCACAACCACAAATGGCAAATCTCTGTCATAGTTGCCAAGTGGAGGGTTGGAATCCAGCATAATGCTACCTTTGATCCCAAGGTGGCTTTTGTGATTTCTTTGTGTTGGTGATGATGAAGATAATGAAGATGATGGATGGATGGGTGGATGGTGAAGAGAAAGATTAGGGGTGATATGACTCCAATCTTCTGATATCTAAGGGGCTGTCACAAAGAAGAAAGCAAGACAAGAAGCAATGGATGGAAACTAATCAAGGAAAGAAGCAACCTAGAACTAAGCAGAAATTTCTTGACTGGCAGAACAATTAATCCATTGAAGGCTTTGTCTTCAGAAGTTGAGGGTGCTCCATCACTGGAAGGTTTTTAAGAAGAGATCGGACAATGATTTGTCTGAAATGGTATATAATTTCCTGCTTGAGCAAGGGGTTGGACTAGAAGACTCCAAGTTCCTTCCATTATCTTTATTCTGGTAGAAGCTTGATCTCCTCCCAAATCTGGTCTTTCCCAGGAGGAAGTCAAGCAATCTAGTGACATTGTAATATAAGTGATCATCAATGAAGTTTCAGCCTGATTGGTGAGTGGCTTTGCTTTCTTTCACCTGACAAGGTAGCACAACTTGGATTGATATTACCTGCTGTTTCAATTCATTGGTTAGTTCCAAAAGAATTGCTTTGAATGTCTAATTTTGTTTATTCCGAGGACAACATGAGAAGCAAACAATGTGCTCCCCGTTGGAAGATTGATACTATCAGGATTCCAGCAGTTACCCCATTTAAATCATGAGTCATGTCAACTCATATGGTCTTTTTAGAGTTGCCAGATACTTTTAGCTCCACCTGGCTCTTCAAGCTTCTTCCTACAATACGAATAAACTCTTATATCTTGCCCACTATGATGTACACCATGGCTGGCTTATGCCATAATATTTTTTGGTTTCAGATCTTGATATCTTGCTATCTTTTCCAGTTCTTTGTCTTCTGTTCTTCTATCCTCTGGTATTGCCAACTCGTAAAGCATTCCTGGCTTGCTCTCGAGTTGCCATAAGAAGGAGTGGGGGAGATCTGATGGAGTTCGGTTGCTATGACCAGAAGTACATTCCACACATACCTTTCTCCAGATTGCGTCTCAGGTTACCAAGGCCAGCTGGAGAAATTGTTGTTTTCCACAGCCTGTGAAAGTGCTTCATTGGAGATTGTGATTTATGACACACCCTGGGAAGAGAGGGGAAACAGGGTCATAGGTGGGCAGTGAATTATGTAGGGCAGAGCCAACTGCACTTGGGAAAAGTGCCTGCATGTTGCTCCTAATAAATAATTGGATTTCTTTTGAAACTTGGCTTGACGCTCATGAATTAATTAGGGCATCCATCGGAATCCTGACACTTCTTTATCCAAACATTTTTCTTCAAAACCATAGTAATATCCGGTTTATTATGTGTGAAGACATCAGTTTACATTCCAAACTCCCACAATGTTTTAACCTGCTCATTTTGTTTGACTACTTTTTTTTTCATTTTTCAATCCAAACTGTCCAGTCCAACCTGTCCATTTAGTCATTCCAGCAGCATATTATATTACAGGTATGGGACAGATATTGAGGGCTTTGATGATGTTTCCATCATTCAATTTTCTTACGATCCCATTGCACACTGCAATAAAAATGGCAGGATAAAATCCAGCTCTTTCCTCAACATGATTCTTAATTCACATTTCTGTTTTCATTTTTATTTATTTTTTGCTCCTATTCATGACTGAGGCTATTTGTCAGGGACAAAAGCATGCTAGATGAAGTCTAATGACCTGAGCTGCAGGCCATAAAAGAAAACCATAACATTTTATAAAGGAATGTTTATTTACCCCACATGGGCAGCCTAACAAATTTGTCCAGTCTGTTATGAGGCAGCTCCCTACATTCTGACAGGAACAATGTCAATCAAGAAAGATATGCTTTTTTTTCACCATACTGAATGCACCACATCTTAATTTTGGAGAAAATGCCCTTCACAGATCACTCATCAAACCCCATCACAATATAAACTGCAAAATAACCCTTGTTAAGAAGGCACATTTTGAAACACTAATGGCTGATTCAATCGTCAGTGATAAAGCTCCCACAACTTCTAGAGTCAAGCTGTTCTGCTGGTTAATTGTCCTCACTGGTAGGAAATTTCTCCTTATTTCCAGGTTGCTTCTCTCCTTGGTTAGTTTCCATCCATTATTTCTTGTCCTGCCTGTAGGTCCTTTGGTAAATAAATTAACCCAGTGGTGGGATTCAATTTTTTTTTTACTACCGGTTCTGTGGGCGTGGCTTGGTGGGCATGGCAGGGGAAGGATACTGTAAAATCTCCAGTCAGAGGTGGTATTCTCCAAACCACTCAAAATTTCTGCTATCAGTTCTCCAGAACTGTTCAGAACCTGCTGAATACCACCTCTGATTTGCCCCCCTCCTCTTTGTGGCAAGCTCTCAAATACTGGAATGCGGCTATCATGTTACCCCTAGTTCTTCTTTTCTCTAGACTAACCAAAGCCAAATCCTATGACCTTTTCCCATATGTTTTAGTCTCCAGGCTTTTATTTTAGTTTTCCTTGCCCTTTTTCCAGAGTCTCAACATCTTTTTTGCAATGTGACCAAAATTGGATGCAGTATTCCAGGTATGGCCTTACTAAGGATTTATAAAGCGGTACTAATACTTCGTGTGATTTTGATTCTATGCCTCTGTTTATACAATCAAGTATAGTATTGGCTTTTTTGGCTAATACATAATTTTATATGTATAATTTTAAATTTAATTATTTTTTTTGCTCTTTTTTCAGAGAGAAAGTCTGAGTAGAGGGAAGAACTTAATAGAGCTTCTCATTATGAAATTTCTGAAGGCAGAATGCAAGGACTTCAAGCTGAAGTGCTACAGAAAGGTCAAAAGCCAAACCATTGGAACAAGAGTCAAAAAAGTGATTTTTTTTCCACTCAAGAGAATATGTTTGAGTGAAGGAATAAGTTCTGAGGTTGAAAATGCATAGAATCTGTTGATCAGACAGAAGTTCCTTCTTCCTAAGTAATCAGAACAGAGAGAATGCAAGGAAAAACAGCTGCTTAATCCTAGCTTCTGGAAATCCTTGTTTAAGATGCAAAAATTCAATTCTCTTTTACAGATCATTACAAAAAGCAGGGAACCTTAAAATATTCTAGGATGACAGCTTAATCTGGTGATTTAGACTGCCATATGTTGTTGCATGCTTGCTTTTGAAGTATGCAACAATATCGAACACCTAGTAGAACTTGTTTTTCTATGTTGGCTGTGTAAATTGTTGGCTGCCAGGGAGAGGAAGTATTTCAGTTTCTCTGTGAGATGTTAGGAGAAGACACTAAAAGAGATGACTGAAGATAAGCTATAAATTCTTCAGCATTTGTCGTCTCTTAAAGGTCAAAGAGCATAAAGCTCTTTTCACCTTGCACAAACTGTGAAGGGAGATCCAAAATAAAGTTTCAATTATTGCATTTGACGTTTCGGGAGTGACAGTCATCTGGCAGGAAAATCAATAGCCGTGATTGTGGCTTCAATGCACAGTAAGAGGCTTTAAGAAGCATTTTCCCTCTTTCATTTCAAGGAATATTCCTTTAAAATAATAGGGAACGTCATGCAGTTCTCTTTTTTCCCCTATTTTTCTCTCTGAGGTTTGCAGTATGGGATTGCAAAGTAATTGGATGTCATGGGTATGTGTATTTCTGCATTTTGCACAATGCAGTTTCTACTTCTTTTAAGTTTATATCTTGTCTGTCTTCCTGTCATCCATCCATCTATCTATCTATCTATCTATCTATCTATCTATCTATCTATCTACCATAATAGCATCTAGCATCTAGCAACTAGCATCTAGCATCTATCTATAAAGAGCCATGGTGGCACAGTGGTTAGAATATAGTACTGCTGACTGCTGACTGATTGCAGTTTGACAGTTCAAATCTCACCAGGCTCAAGGTTGACTCAGCCTTACATCCTTCTGAAGTCAGTAAAATGAGGACCCAAAATTGTTGGGGACAATATGCTAACTCTGTAAACCGCTTAGAGAGGGCTGTAAAGCATTGTGAAGCAGTATATAAGTCTAAATGTCATTGCTTGCTATTGCTATCTATCTATCTATCTATCTATCTATCTATCTATCTATCTATCTATCTATCCACCTACCAATCCCTTCATCCATCCATCTATTGCAATCACACTTAGACTTATATACTGCTTCATACTGTTTTAGAGCCCTCTCTAAGTGGTTTGCAGAGTCAGCCTATTGCCTCCAACCATCTGTGCCCTCATTTTACTGACATCAGAAAGAAGGAAGGCTGAGTCAACCGTGAGCCAGTCAGGAACTCCTGGCAATGAGCAGAGTCACCCTGCAATACTGCATTCTAACCACTGTGCCACTATGATTCAGCTGCCTGCCTGCCTACCTATCTACCTACTTACCTATCTATCTAACCAAGTCCCACACTAACTAGCACTGATAATGTTACCCAGTCAGGTACTGAAATATCTGCAAGCAAACAGCCAAGTTCAGAAACCATCAAGGATTCTTCACCCACAGCCTGACACATTACGATGGGCTTCATTTTGACACAATGCTAATCTATAAAATTATGCTCTTGCTTTATATTGGCTTGTGTATCTTCTCTCCTGCAATGTGAAGTGATGTGACAGGAAACTTTTGCTCCTGATTTTTAACCAACCAAAGTTCTTTGGATGCCTGAAGCTGACAGGCTGTGGTTAAGTAGCTTCACTAGATGATTTATATCTCAGAGTGATGATTAAATAGAGCTTAGGTTCTGAATGTAATGCAAATAGCATTCAATTGAAAAGGGGGGAGAGAGAGGAGGGAAGAAAACACCTCCTTAAAATACCCTCTTGGTAAGCTCACCAGAGAAGACAAGAGTAATCAGAGAGGGCAAATTTGTGAATTAAATTTCCCGAGGTTCATTTTAGAAGGTCTTCTTCTTAAATCAAGTGATTGCCCCATCACTTGCAAAATGATTGCAGTCCAGTTATGACTATGACTGGTGCTTTTAACAACGTACATCTGGTTTCTGGGAATCAGGGTGCTTTTTAGAATAGAACAGAATTCTTTATTGGCCAAATGTGATTGGACACACAAGGAATTTGTCTTTGGTGCAAATGCTTTGGTGCACATAAAAGAAAAGATATATTCGTCAAGAATTACAACACTTAATGATAGTCATAAGGTACAAATAAGAAATCAAATCATACTAGGAAACAGTCAGTATAAATCATAAGTATACAAGCGACAAAGTTACAGTCATACAGTCACAGGTGGGAGGAGATGGGTGATAGGAACGATGAGAAGATTAATAGTAATAGTAGTGCAGACTTTGTAAATAGTTGGACAGTGTTGAGGGTATTATTTGTTTAGCAGAGTGATGGCATTCGGGAAAAACTGTTCTTGTGTCTAGTTGTTCTGGTGTGCAGTGCTCTATAGCTTCATTGTGAGGGAAGGAGTTGAAACAGTTTATGTCTGGGATGTGAGGGGTCCTTCTGATCCATTTTTTGATCCATTCAGATTAAAAAGTCTGCAGTGGCTTCTTTGAATGGCACAGACACAAGCAATCCCATGAATACTTACAGGCAAATGTTGGTTCTAATACAGGTTGCCCTCAAATTATGACCACAATGGTGCTCAGTGTTTTGTGGTTAAGTGAGACATTTGTTAACTGAGTTTTGCCCAATGTTACGACCTTTTCTTGCCACCGTTGTTAAGCAAATCACTGCAGTCATTAAGACAGTAACATGCTTGTTAAGTGAATCTGGCTTCTATGTTGACTTTGATTGTCAGAAGGTCGCAAAAGGGGATCACATGACCCCCTGACCAGTGAAACTGTCATAAATACATGCCAGTTGCCAAGCATCTGAATTTTGATCACATGACCATGAGATGCACCAGTGGACAGTCCCATCAATCTTTCCCAATCACCCCATTCGACTACTCCAAGTCCAGAATCAGGGATGGGCTTCAAAAAATTAGGAACTGGTTCTCTGCCCAATTGCTGGGTGGGCATGGCCATGGTGGGCGTGGTCGTGCACTATGGCAGGGGGGATGTTTTTGCCCTCCCTGGGCTCCAGAGGCTTTCCTTGAGCCTCCAGGAGGCCTGTTTCCTCCCTTCCCGGGCTCCGGAAGCTCTCTGGAGGCTGGAAATGGATCCACTTCTGGTCTACCAGAGCCTCTGGGAGGCCCATTTTTCACCCTCCCCGACCCTCCACACTGTACTTACCTGGGATTCAAAACGAGCTGCGTGGAAACTCCTGGGAGGAGCAGAGTGGGGTGGGCGTGGCCAGGCAGTCATTCCAACTACAGGTTTGACAAACCAGATGTAAAATTAACATCCAGTTCGCCCAAACCGGTGCGAACCAGTAGCAGCCCACCCCTGTCCAGCATGCAGAACATAAGGGACCACAACAAATCCCATCATCTTATTCCAACATCTAATGATTTTTACATCTTTAAGTTCAAGAGAGCTCCATCACTTGGAACTTGGCTGCCTGGCACCAAATGCTATTCAATGAAGTCTCCTCTCCTGACATTTATCAAATAGAAGTGTTAATAATTCCATATATAAATAATGAGTTTAGATGAGGAATTTCTTAAGCAACTTGTAACCCTTTGCTTTCTAAAATTGCTACAGAAATCAGACAAGACAATCCAACCAACCCAAACACAGCTCGGCTTTGGTTGATTCAACTTAACTGGAAAAACTTCCTAGATCAGATTTATTTAATGTTTTCAAAGTCTTATCTGGATTTCTTCAACAGAATTGCCTTAGAAAGAAAAAGAATGAGGAGAGAGAATGAGAGAGAGAGAGAGAGAGAGAAGAAAGAGAAAGAAAGAAAGAAAGAAAGAAAGAAAGAAAGAAAGAAAGGAAGGAAGGAAGGAAGGAAGGAAGGAAGAAAGGAAGAAAGGAAGAGAAAGGAAGAAAAAATAAAAAGGGAAAGAGGGAAAGAAAGAAAGAGGAAGAAAGAGAAAGGAAGAAAGAGAAAGAAAGAAAGAAAGAAAGAAAGAGGAAGAGAAAGAAGAAGAAAAAAGAGAAAGAGAGAGAGAGAAAGAGAGAGAGAGAAGGAAAGAATAACTGTCTTGAAACTGATCACTTTTCTTGTCCATGGTGACTTTAATCAACATTACCATGTTGCATAATAATTTTGAGAGGAATTAATTTTCTTACTTCTAATTAAACCAAGATGCAGACCTAAAAATGTAAGAAAGAAAAAAAAGCTGTATTCCCTAATGAAGCCCATAATTTCTTTTTTTTCCCTTGTTTTTGCTCTTGCACATTACAGGGTCATTGACAGCACCCAGGAGCTTGCTGCAGCTGTACATTAATTACGCATTCACTAATTACTAGGGTATCAATATAACCATTCAACCATTCATTAGGCTTTCTTCTCAACCTCGTCAAAGCTCCAGAGACATATGCAAGAAGCAGGCATTTCAGAAACATTAATTGAACCCTATTAACTCATAAAATGAATAAAAAGGCTTAATTCTTGACAAAAACCCTCTTTCGGTTACTGAACAGTAGCCAGGATGCACAGACAAACATTAGCTGCATTGGATGCATTTCACAGTGTTGCAATGGACATGTTCATTCATCCAGCCAGGAATGAAAACTTAAAATCATAGGGATGAAAGGGGGCATGGAGGTATTAATAGAACAGAATAACAGAGTTGAAAGGGACCTTGGAGGCCTTCTAGTCCAACCCCCTGTTCAGATAAAAAAAATCCTATAACATTTCAGACAAATGACTGATAATCTCTTCTTAAACACTTCTGAGGCAAGTTGTTCCACTGGTTAATTGTTATAATTGTCAGGAAATTCCTCCTTAGTTCTAGGTTGTTTCTCTCCTTGGTTAGTTTCCATCTGTTGCTTCTTGTCCTGCCTTCTGGTGCTTTGGAGAATAGCTTGACTCCCTCTTCTTTGTGGGGCCCCTCAGATATTGGAACCCTGCTATCATGTCACCCCCTACTCTTTCTTTTTATTAAATTAGACATACCTAATTCCAGCAACTGTTTTAGCATCCACTCCCCTGTGTGGAGTGCATGGTATTAACACTTCACGTGATTTTGATTCTATCCCTCTGTTAATGCAGGCTAGGACTGTGTTGGCTTTTTTGGCAGCTGCAGCTGCATGTCTTCTAGTTCAAATTTCCAGCTACATAATAAGCACACTTTTATGCCATTGTAAGCCAGAGAGGAAAAAGGAGGAGAAAGGAGGAGAGAAAGGAGGACAAGGGAGAAGATATTTATTTATTTATTTATTTATTTATTTATTTATTTATTTATTTATTTGTCAATCACTTACAAGATAATAAGTATAAGGGTAAACATAGTTATGAATACATGAGATGAATACATATAAGAATAACAAAAGAAACAATAAAAGAAACAATAGGACAGGGACTGTAGGCACGTTGGTGTGCTTATGCACACCCCTACAGACCTCTTAGGAAAGGGGTGAGGTCAATAGTAGAAAGATGTAGTAGAAATATGAAGGAGAGGAGAGGAGAAAAAAGGAGAGCAGAGGAGAATACAGAATAGAAGCAGAATAGAAACAGAATAGAAACAGAATAGAATAGAACAAAACAAAAGTAGAACAGAACAACAGAATATAGAACAGAATAGAACAGAACAGAAACAGAGCAGGATAGAATAGAAACAGAACAGAATAGAAACAGAATAGAATAGAATGGAATGGAATAATAACTTTATTGCCACTTTGAATGTACATTAAAGTGAAGTTTCATTGCATACAGCTCTCAAAGAATTACCACCTCCAATATACACTACAGAATACAACAGAGTAAATAAATACAGAATTATGCATATGAGAAAAATGAATCTTGTGCGTTTACCAGATGGATGGCAAAGGGAACAAAGCTGTTGTAGAATCTAGTAGTCCTGCTAGAAATAAAACACCTGCTAGAAAACCACCAAGGCTCCTTCCAACTGCGTTCTGATTCTGATGTAGGCTTGAATACTAGGTTATTCCAAATTGAAATAGAGTAAATTCAAGAGTCAGGAAAAAAAATCAGAAAGTGAAGTAAAATCCCACTTTGGGGTGGGTGGGGGTTACTCATCCCATGCCATCTATGTCATGTCAGTAAGAAGCATAATTTGTGCATCCTTAATCTACTGAATACAATGCTGCCTAATAAATCTAAACCATTTGCAAATTATTCATCCTCTGGTGTATTTCTCTTTCAACAATGTGCTGGGACCTCACGCCAACCCATAATTTACTGCATTATTAATGGAACAATAAACATATCATGTCAGCGAGTTGATAATTGTTCAAAACAGCAGTGGGCTATGTATAAATAGTCAGAGTGGGAAAGTTCTTTTCACGCGAGCCTTTTTCGCCGAAGCTAAATAGACTGGAAATGGTCTCTGTTAGATGTATGATTTCTCACGGCACACTATTGTTCGGATAAAACAGGAATAGTTTAATGGAAAGGGCACCCGTAGCATCCTCCCACTCGGTTGAGAAGTCAGCCATGGTGCTTTTGTTTGCCCAGTCTTCTCTAAACTGAATCCAATACAAGGATTGCAACCAGTGGTGAGATTCAAAAAATTTTTTTACTACCGGTTATGTGGGTGTGGCTTGGTGGGCGTGGCTTGGTGGGCATGGCAGGGGAAGGATACTGCAAAATCTCCATTCCCTCCCCACCCCGCTGACCTGCTTTCCAGCTCCGTTCTCCTGTGCAGGGCAACCAAAGAAGACCCAGCCAATCAGCTGGGCAGAGAATAGATGGGGCGAGGCCAGTCAGAGGTGGATCTAAGGATTTCTTTCCTGGGTGTGCTCTTTCTGGAGAGCTTAAATAACCTTTCTGCTAAAGGGTTTCCCTTTATGAGCAAGAGTTGGATGCTGACAGTTATCACTGCATTTTAACTATTTCAATTCCTCAAGGTGCTCTGGCACCCTGCCTGATTTGTAATTCGGCTTGCAGGTATTTTTAATCTAATGATTGGTATTTAGGGCAGCTTTTTGCAATCAAAGAAGCTTTTTGTACTTTTGTACAGATAATCCTTGACCTACAACAGTTCATTTAGTGACCATTCAAAGTTACAATGGCACTGAAAAAAGTGACTTATGTCCATTTGTCACACTTATGACCATTGCAGCATCCCACTGTCATGAGAGGCCAGGCAAGGAGAAGCGCCCCTTGACATGAGTGACATTGAGTTGGCCATGCCCACCCAATCACATGACCACCAAGCCACACCCACCAACTAAGCCATGCCCACAGAACCGGTTCTTAAAAAAATTGAATCCCACCCCTGGGCGGGGCCAGTCAGAGGAAGTATTTGCCGGTTCTCCAAACTACTCAAAATTTCCGCTACCAGTTCTCCAGAATTGGTCAAAACCTGCTGAATACCACCTCTGATTGCAACATACAAGCTCGTTCCCCATCTAGCATTGTGCAAAAGAAAACATGTTGCAATCCCAAAAGGGAAAAGGATCATCTTTATCAATCTCTGATTCAGAACCCCAACCCAGTTTAGGTTGCTGGTGTTTTCTAACTTCAGCTTGTTCTGCCGCTACTTATCATTACCTGTCTGGCAAGTGTTGTTGTTCGCCGGCAGCCTGTGCAGACGGCAGCGGAATCAGACAGTGGGGAAGAATGGGGACCAGTCCAGGAATCTGGGGAGGACTCAGACAAGGGTCCTGCATCTGATGCAGAGATGGGGCCAGGACCATCTAGGAGTTGTGTGCTGGCTCCAGAGCCTCCAGGGTCTGGCAGCAGCGAGGCAGAGGAACAAGGGGAGTCTGTTCCCAGTGTGTGTGTGCACAGAGCTGCTAGAAGGCAAGAGCTGCTGAGACAAAAGGGGTGACTCAAGAGTAAGGCTGGGAGGTGACTGCCCCTCCCCTAAGGTATAAAGGAAGTGCAAAGGTAGAGAAATCTTTGCAGGAAGCAAAGTCGTTCGCTCTGTTCAGATTAAACCTTGAAGCTCTGTGTGGACTTTGTACTTCAGTTGGTTTTTTACAGTTAATTTGGGACTTTAGTTGTTGGCAGCAATTCAAAGGAGAGAAAGGTGGGTGCTTATCTCGAGGGACTGTTTGGGACTCATTACGGGCTGGGAATGAAGCTAATTCCCAGCTGTTGAAATAAAACAAGAGTTGTTTGGACTAAGCATGTGCTTAATTATGGTCTCAAGAAGCCTTGGTCAGAACAGTAAGATCTTCTCAACAGTCAAAAACTAGGATCAATGGGCTTGATTTTTGCATCCTCTCAGGTGAGGAACTCTGTGGCCTTCAAGATGTATGCATGTGCTGCAGAAAACTTCAGTCAAGGCTGACCGTATTCTGCCAGCAGTGTCCCAGGTGGGAAACAAAAAAATTTGGATGCACTAACCAGCTTCTCCTACCAGCTGCACGCAAGGAACCAGCTTTCTCTAGCTTCTATTTAGAATTATTTCTATACTCAATGTGCAGAAAAATGAAAAAGAGGGAGAAAACAATTGCGTACAGAAATAGTCATTCAGGCCAATTGATTAAATCCGTGATGAAACCTTGATCCTATGGATTAGTTTTTCCATCACATAAAAGTAATTCATAGATGGAGGGTGAACCCATCACTCACATCCTAAATGCATTGAATTTTTAATGCTCCCCCTACAAGCTTTTAATGTCCCCACAACTGTTTTCAGATTGTCCGATTATTTATAACTTTTCTATTTCTTACATGTATTTTTAATATTTGAGGCCTTTGACCTCTGGTGCTGGAGAAGACTCCTGTGAGTCCCTTGGACTGCAAGGCGATCAAACCGGTCAGTCCTAGAGGAGATCAACCCTGACTGCTCTTTAGAAGGCCAGATCCTGAAGATGAAACTCAAATGCTTTAGCCACCTTATGAGAAGGAAGGACTCCCTGGAGAAGAGCTGAATGCTGGGAAAGATTGAGGGCAAAGGAAGAAGAAGGGGACAACAGAGAAGGAAGTGACTGGATGGAGTCACTGAAGCAATCGGTGTGAGTTTAAATGGACTCCAGAAGATGGTAGAAGACAGGAAGGCCTAGAGGAACGTTGTCCATGGGGTCGTGATGGATTGGACACGACTTTGCAACTAACAACAACAATAACATCACATGGCATACAGCTTTTATACATGCCATATTTTTCCATGTATAAGATGCTACTTTTTCTTTAAAATATTTACTTGAAAATGGAAGGGCGTCTTATACATGGGGGGCTCAGAGGACAAGGTATGGTCCATCCGCATACTCCAGTTCATCCACACATGCTGGACAAACCTCCCACGATGGCCAACCTGACCCTGGGAGAACTGGTTGTTAAAGTACTCCTCCCCCTTTGCTATCAAAGTGGATCCTGGGCACTGTGCTGCAATGGAGAAATGGGAAACAGAGTGGCTGGCATGAGGGAAGGAGGAGGCTGCTTTCCATAGTCATGTGGCCGGCATGACTAAATGCCAAAGGTGCACGGAACACTATTACCTTCTCATCAAAGGTGGTCCCTATTTTTCTACTTGCATTTTTTTACGTGCTTTCGAACTGCTAGGTTGGCAGAAGCTGGGACAAGTAACAGGAGCTCACTCCATTACGCAGTGCTAGGGATTTGAACTGCCAATCTGCCGACCTTTCTGATTGACAAGCTCAGCGTCTTAGCCACCGAGTCACCGCTCAGTGGAGGGTGGAGGTTTATACTTCCTATCTGTTAATAATTTTTTATTTCTTCCTTGTGACTGTGCCCCCTCATGCTGGTGTAGGGTCTTAATAAAAATTGTGTTTTGATTTGATATAATAGATGCACGATCGATTGTCACAATGTTCTTCTAGTATCAAAGAGATCTTGAACTCTCTACAGTAGCTATCGTTTGGCTTGGATTTCTTTATTCAAGGAACTGCAACCTTCATAGAATTTTCCAATGACTTGCTGAGTTAAGAAATTTTTTTCTGGAATCATTCTAGGGGGAAATTAAATTGCTTTCAATTCCCAGAGCCAAATAAGATTCCATATGCAAATATGTTGTTTGCCATCTTTTCAAAACAAAACAAAATAATACTGTGAGTATAGGAAGCAAGGAGAAATAAGTCATATTTTGAAGCCCCTTGCAAACTGAAGTTACAATTGCTTGTAGGCTTGACTTACTGATATGTTTATTATGATTATTATGATTAATGTTGATTAATATTGCATTTCTACTTAAAACTAATTGTGCTAAGACAACACACTGCTCAGACAGTTATGGAACTTTTTATGTGTTTTAAAAAAGTATACTTTTTTAATACACATAAAAAGTTCCATATCTGTCTGAACAGCATGTTGTCTGCACACAATTAATTCTAAGTAGAAATGAAACATTAATCAACATTAATCATAATAATCATTTATTTATTTATTTATTTATTTATTTATTTATTTATTTATTATTGGGACTTGTATGCCGCCCCATCTCCGAAGACTCGGGGTGGCTCACAACTAAGAAACAACAGCAATAAATAATTAAAAAGAGATTAAACCCAGTTACAAGCCCAAACAAATTTAAAATACATTAAAAATATAAAACCACCACCACCCCCCAGGAAAGAAAAGGTCACAGCCCAGATTGGTCAAACAACCAGGTCTTCAAATCATGGCGGAAGGTGCGGAGGTCAGGGGCCAGGCGGAGCCCCAGGGGGAGCTGGTTCCAGAGGTCAGGGGCTGCGACAGAGTAGGCTCGTCATCGGGGGACCGCCAGCCGGCATTGGCCCGCCGATGGGACCCCAAGGAGTCCTTGCCTGTGTGCTCGCACAGGGCGGTTGGCATTCGATGTCGGCAGGAGTCGCTCCCTTAAATATTGAGGACCCATGTCGTGAAGGACTTTGTATGTTAAAACTAAAACCTTGAATCTCACCCGGAGCACAACTGGCAACCAATGCAGGCAGCACAGGAGGGGGGTAACATGGGAGAATCGGGAAACTCCCATCACCACCCGCGCCGCCGCATTCTGTACCAGCTGCAGTCTCCGGATGGTATGCAAGGGCAGTCCTAAGTAGAGAGCGTTGCAGTAGTCGAGTCTAGAGGTAACAAGGGGATGAGTGACTGTGCGCAGGGCATCTCGGTCCAGGAATGGGCGTAGTTGGCGAACAAGACAGAGTTAGGCAAAGGCCCCCCTGGCGACGGCTCCCACCTGCTCCTCCAACTGGAGCCGAACATCCAGGAGGACCCCCAAATTCGCCCCTATCCACAGGGGGCAACACCGCTCCCCTTATGGCCAAAGATGGATATTCCTGACTGGGCCGAGATGCCGGTACGCACAGCCACTCAGTCTTGGCCAGGTTGAGTCAAAGCATGTTCCCGCTCATCCAGATCCGTACCGCATCTAAGCACTGGGTCATCAGGGAGAGAGCATCACTGATTTGGTTCGGGGTGGAGATGTACAGCTGGGTGCCATCTGCGTACTGGTGGTAACTCACCCCGAAACCACAGATGATCTCACCCAGCGGCTTCATATAGATGTTAAATAGCAAGGGGGAGAGAACCAACCCCTGAGGGACCCCACACGAGAGCACCCTTGGGGTCGACCTCTGCCCCCCCGCCAATACCGATTGTGATCACCCCGAGAGGTAGGAGGTGAACCACTGGAGCACGGTGCCCCCCACTCCCAGCCCCTCGAGGCGTCACAAAAGCATACCATGGTCAATGGTATCAAAAGCCTCTGAGAGGTCTAATAGGACCAGGACAGAGGAAAAACCTCTGTCCCGGGCCCTCCAGAGATCATCCATCAGCGCGACCAATGCCGTCTCTGTGCTGAAACCAGGTTGGAAGCCCGATTGATACGGATCTAGGTAGTCCGCTTCATCCAGGAAAAGTGGAAACTGCTGAGCCACCACACTCTCAACAACCTTCGCCAAAAAGCAAAGGTTGGAGACTGGATGAAACTTGTCTAACACGGTCGGGTCCAGGGCAGGCTTCTTCAGGAGGGGTCTCACCACTGCCACCTTCAAGGCGGTGGGAAAAATACCCTCCCTTAATGAAGCGTTGACGACTGCCCGGAGTCAACCGCAGGTGGCCTCCCTGGCGGCATAGGCCAGCCAGGAAGGACACGGGTCCAACAAACATGTGGTGGAACTCAGCCGCCGCATAATCCTGTCCACTTCATCCTCGGAAACAGGATCGAAGTCATCCCAGATCACATTGGCCAGACTACCTGTATCTCATTCCTCAGACCACTGCAAATCAGAGGACAACCCGCTCCGAATCCGGGCGATCTTATCCAACAGATATTGACCAAACTCCTCAGCCCTTCCCCGCAATGGGTCCGCCCCCTCCCCTGTATGAAGGAGAGAGCGCGTAACCTGGAACAGGGTGGCTGGGCGGTTATCTGTGGATGCTATGAGGGCGGAGAGATAAGACCTTCTCGCCGCTCTCATAGCTACCAGGTAAGTCCTAATATGGGCTCTTAGCTGGGCTCGATCGGATTGGGAGCGGATGGACCTCCACCTGCTCTCTAAACCCCTCCGACGACGCTTCATCTCCCGGAGCTCCTCAGTATACCAAGGAGCCATCCGGGATCCACGGCATGAGAGGGGATGCATGGGGACAACCCTGTCAAGGGCATCCGACGCAGCCTGTTGCCAAGTGGCCACTGGATCCTCAACAGAGCTGTGGGCAAGGGAAGAGGGAAAGAATCCCAGTTCCGTCTGGAACCTCTCAGGGTCTATCAGGCGTCTGGGGCGGAACCATCTAAGTGGCTCCTCATCCCAGCAGTGGGGGGTGGCCTGTTGGAAGACCAGCCATAGGAGATAGTGATCAGACCATGGAACGGGCAGTGTCATAAAAGTGGCTTGCCCTCTGTCACTACGCCACTGTTCGGAGACAAAAACTAGGTCGAGAGTGTTTCCCCCCTCATGAGTCGGGCCTTGAATCAATTGGGTCAGGCCCATGGCTTCCATGGAAGCCATGAATTCCTGGGCCAAACCCGATGCTCCCCCCAGGGAGGGCAAATTGAAGTCCCCCAGGACTATAAGGCCTGGGAACTCCAACGCCACCCCCAAGAGGACATTGAGAAGCCCAGGCAGGGCTGCTGTCACACAGCTGGGGGAAAGGTATGCGAGCAGCAGGCCCACCCGACCATTAGGCCCCCACCTCAGGAGGAGGGTCTCACTCCCGCCTATCTCTGGAACAGTGACCTCCCTTGGAAACAAGGTCTCTCGCATAACCACAGCCACCCCCCACCCCTTCCCTGGGCCCATGGCCAGTGTAAAACCCAGAAACCTGGTGAGCACAGATCAGCCAGAGGGACACCTCCCTCTGGGCCCAACCAGGTCTCGGTGATACAAGCCAGGTCCGCAGCCTCCTCCTCAATGATCTCTCGGAGGAGGGGAGACTTATTAGCCACAGACCTGGCATTAAAATACACCAGCTTAAGCCCAGGGGTCCCGGTTCCCATGCCCCCTGGGGAGGAGGCCATAATAAAGTTATCAGTAATAGTCACAAAATAGTAATACAATTAGGTTATCCATCTTACAAAATTTTCAATACAAAAATGTTGATTATCTTTTTGATCTAATATCTGTTTCTATTAGTTAACCATTGGTAAAACAAGTCCCATGTTGAAAAATATTCTGTTTCTTCCTTTTCTTTTAAGTGTTAATCTATCCATCTCAGCACATTCTAATACTTTTTTTATAACTTTCATTGGTAGGATCTCTTCATTTTTCCATTGTTATGCAAGCAAAATTCTTACTATCATTAATACATGTAAAATTAAATATGTATTTCCCTTTGATATACTGTTCCGATAATATACCCAACAAGAATATCTCTGGTTTCAAATCTATATGTCGCTTTATCATTTTTTCTAATCAAGTATGTATTTTAGTCCAATATTTTTTCGCCTTTGAGCATGTCCACCACATATGGTAATATGCACCTGGTATCTGATTTCACTTCCAAAATTTAGATAAATTTTCACAGATCTTTGCTAGTCTTGCTGGTGGTAGATGCCACCTATAAAACATTTTGTATAAGTTCTCCTTAAAGGCCAGTGGTGGCTAACCTTTTTGGGTTTCTGTGCCAAAAATTGCATGTGCGTCAGCGCGCATGCACTTGCGTGCCTGCACCCAGAATGCAATGCGCATGACCCCTCCCCATGCCCCCTGTGCATGCACGCACAATGCCCCCCACCCCCTTACCTGCACTGCGCCTCCCAGCTGATTTTTCGGCTGGTTTGAGGTCTTTTTCAGCCTCCCAGAGGCTTGGGAAAAGCCTCTGCAATGCTTTTCAGGCTGAATTATAAGCCAGCTTCATCACTTCCAGCATTATAGGAAGTGATGAAATGGGCCCATCAACCTGAAAAGCCTTGCAGAGGCTTTTTCCAAGCCTCTGGGAGGCCGAAAAAGGCCTCAAACCAACTGAAAAAGATCAGTTGTGAGGCACACGCATGCGCAGTGCGGTAAGTTTTCCTGTGGCTCGCATGCCAGCACAAATGGCTCTGCATGCCACTTCTGGCACACGTGCCATAGGTTTGCCATCACCGTTATAGGCTATTGACATTGTTAGCTTACAGTTTCTATCCCACAATTTCTTGACTTTTGACGTTTTTCTTAAGGCTTGTTCAGGCAGTAAAGTTCATTGTATAGCTAAAAGATAGGGGAAAAGGACACGCTAACTTCTAAATATAAGATATTCAGATCAGAGAGTTCAAACTCCTAGCAACAGGAAAGCCATCAGATCAACTTGTTGAATTGATTCAAATGTATTTACATTTGACCCAAATCAGCTTCCTTTAGAAAGTTATTTGATTTGGTGATTTCTTCAAATTGCCTTCATTTTGAAAGTCTGAACTGCATGTTTGCGTAAATAAAAAAATAAAGTCAATCACTACATTCAGCCAATCACTACATGTAACAATATAAGGCTGATTAAATTGAGGGGGGTGTTAATTCAAACTATTATGGGTATAGTAACTAAGATGTTGAACTAGAACTTAGAAGATTCAAGTTAAAGTTCATCTTAACTCATGGAAACTCATTAGCTTATTTTGGAGCTAGTCATCTTTGATCTAAAATATTTCAAAGTGGTTTGAGGGATAAAATGAAGAGCAATTCCTATATGAGCCAGATGGACTTCTTGGAGAAAATTAGGAGAAATACAACAATAAATAAAATTAATGGATTCTTCAGGCTACTCTCCTTTGGCAATCAGAATCTCATCCTGTATTCTCATACTAGCTTGATAGCCGTGCTTCACTATGAAACTATGTGGTTGGGCTTAGTTTTTGAGAAGGAAAATAAGGGGGGAAAATTCTGCCTCTGCCTACCAGCATCCATCGGTATTCATCTGGCTGGCGTCCTGTCAGTGTGTGAGAGAGTTGAGGGCTGTTTGGAAAGTGAAGCAGTATTTGCTGTGTGAGCAAAAAAGAGACAGCAAGGAACCTGGGTGTGGCTTAGCTCAACTGTTCTGTACTAAAGCTGCTTGGTGCTATGAAACTAAAACTGAAACTCCTCTTGTCTGTTTGTGTTTTGCATTTGGAACAGGTTTCTTTTCAGGTGGGGAGGAGGAGTAGAACTCCTTAGCATCAGAGCATGTTATTAATAATAATAATAATAATAATAATAATAATAATGGAAATACTAATGCTGTGATGGTCATTTCAAAAAATCCTTGAGCACCTAGAAGCCAAGAGGAACATACGTGCCAAATTTCAAGTTTATAGGCTTTATGGTTCTGAAGATTTTGTGATGATGCGTGAGTGGTATTTTGCATAGATAGATAGATAGATAGATAGATAGATAGATAGATAGATAGATAACTGTAGCATAGAAGTCATGATTTTGATAATTTCTTCCATGCAGTTAGGGATTAATGAAAAAAGTGGAGGAAAAGTCAGCTTTATTAGGTCTTATTGTCCAACTCGGGGTTGGCCTGAAAAACCCATACTTATTGGCACATTGAGGGATCTACTGTTTTAAACAAATTTAGTGCTTCTTCACCCTTTACAGGGTAACAAACTTTTACCTCTTCATGCAATTTCCCATCTTTTATGTATAAACAAATCTATAACAGTCTTAATCTTTCATTCATTCAAATTTTGTTTTAGGAATTTAAAATTCATTTTGTCTTTGTCCAGAGGTGGTATTCAGCAGGTTCAGACCAGTTCTGGAGAACCGATAGCGGAAATTTTGAGTAGTTTGGAGAACTGGCAAATACCAGCTCTGACTGGCCCTACCAACCCCATCTATTCTTTGCCTCCCGAGTCCCAGCTGATTGGCTGGGTCTTCTTTGGTTGCCCTGCACAGGAGAACGGAGCTGGAAAGCAGGTTAGTGGTGGTGGGGAGGGAATGGGATTTTGCAATATCCTTCCACTGGAGTGGGGAGGGAATGGAGATTTTACAGTATCCTTCTCCTGCCATGCCCACCAAGCCATGACCACCAATCCACACCCACAGCATTGGTAGTAAAAAAAAAATTGAATCTCACCACTGCAAGGACCCCACAGACTCCTGAAACTTTTAGCCATGAGCAGATCTCATTTCCATGTGTCCTACTCAGCTACTTCATAGGATAATATCTGCTCTTCTATGATTCACAAGTGCGTTGGATGTTGATGAAGCCTGAGTCAGTGGACCTTTTAGGTCTATCGTAACCCTTGAGTTTGGTGATTATAGACTTCAAAATGATGACATTGCTATAATTATTTCAGTTCGTTTCAAATGACATTAACTCTTCTCACTGAAGCCATGGAAATCCAGGGGGTAGGGAATTCTCCTTCTCCCTTTCTCCTCCTTTCTTTCTCCTGCTGTGGAAGGGAAGGTAAATCCCACACACGGTTGCTCCTTCTAAAATATTTTGATGTCTAATTAAATTGTGGTTTGGGATTGAAAGCCTATAAAACACTCTATTTCTTTGAGTTTATCATAACTTCATTTCACAATTAGTACAACCTTTCCCCGGGGGAAATCAGTTAAAACTGATTTTTAAATGCTCATTTTATTTCCAAGTGCTTTTAATTAAATTATAGATGCTTAAAATAGGAACACTTAGGTATTCTCTGAGAATTTATATTCCTCTAAGTATATATGTGTCTAGGCACTCCTTGTCTTATGGCCACAATTGAACTCCACATTTTGACAGCTAAACAAGAAGCTAAACAAAACAATTTCCTTCCTCAATTCCTCCCTCTTTCTTTCTTCTTTCTTTCCTCAATTACTCCCTCTTTCTGTCCTTCTTCCCTTCCTCTTCCCTACTTTGTTTCCTCCTTCCTTCCTCAATTCCTCCCTCTTTCTGTCATTCCTCCCTCCCTCTTTTCTTCCTTGTTCCTTCCTTCCTTCCTTCCTTCCTTCCTTCCTTCCTTCCTTCCTTCCTCAATTCCTCCCTCTTTCCGTCCTTCCTCTCTTCCTCTTTCCTTGTTTCTTCCTTCCTTCCTCCCTTCCTCCCTTCCTCTTTCTTTCCTTGTTCCTTCCTTCCTTTCTCAATTCCTCCCTCTTTCTGTCCTTTCTCCCTTCCTCTTTCCTTCCTTGTTCCTTCCTTCCTTCCATACCCAACGCATGCAAAGGATATGTCAAAGAAATGCTCTGCAATTCTCCAAAACTCACTCCTATTACGTGGGAACTTATTTCATTTGCACAGCAGCGACTCATATTTGAAGTTATAAGTGTCGTCTTTGGAGGCTTCTGGGTGTACTGGAGAGTAAAATAATCAGAATTATTTGATCCTCTGGGGTACATCTTCAGCATCAAGGAAGAGGGAAAGATTGAAAGGGTGAAAATAATTTTCCTCCATCAATGCAAAACATTTCTCAGATGATATTCGAGTCTGATTTGAAAGCACATCTCCAGCTAGTTGCTTTAATGAAAATAATGGATCTCGTCTCTTTGAACTCTCCCTTTATGTGTTAAACAGAGGAGATTCCCAATGTTGCAGGAAAGTTAGAAGCAAATCAGATAGCTAGACTCCTCTTTAGTGTATTTCATATTCATAAACATCAGAATATTGTACCAAAGAGGATTCAGTGGTTCTTCAGATAAATAAAGTATGCTGAGTGAGAGATCCAACACTTGAAGAACATTTTTCTTGCCTTGAAAAGAGATCCACAGAGGAAAATATATATATATATATCCAGCAATTCAAATTCACGCCTTCCATTTCCTTTGTCGTTGATCCCATATTATCCATTGTTTACTTCAAGTTTGCATGATTTGCAAGAGAAAATGCAACAACTACAGCTTTGAATTGGACCCAAGATTCTTTCTCTGACTTTATTTTCTCATTTCTCTAGTTGGGGAAAGAAACTGTTTGGCTAAGATAGAAGATAGAATAATATTTTGCTTTACAAATGAGGCACTGGTGATCTGAAACTTGCTGGCTTATTTTCTTTAGGCATAACCATTTAGCAGTATTTTTATTTTTAATATTATGCTTCTTGAAAAGCTGCACGATTCCTGAAGTAGAATTTTAACATACTTTTAGACTGGGTTTCATTTTGCTGCTATAGTGTTGTATTCCACATTGCCTGAACTGAAACAAAAACATTTTTAAAAAGTGAAAAATGCATTAAAATAATAGATAGATAGAGGAGGAATAGAAGGATCCTTCTATTCTTGTTTTTACAACTGATAAGGAACTAATAACTAACCCAGTTTTATTCAAGTGCAAAAAAATATCAAAATCTAAAGATTTTAAGGAACATGAATTAAATTTTGGTTAAAAGTTGGAATATTAAATATTGGTCAGTGGCAGAACCCACATTCAGTTTTCCAGCACAAGCAACAGGGGTGGGATTCTACCAGTTCAGACTGGTTCGGGTGAACTGAATGTTAAAGTTACAGCTGGTTTGATGAACCAGGTATTTCAACCGACTGGCTGGCCCCACCTCTCCCTCCCCTGCCCTCCCAGGAGTCTCCATGCGGCCCATTTTCAATGGAGGTAAGTACAGGGTCTGCGCGGAGGCTCTGGGAGAGGGAAAAACAGGCCTTCTGGAAGTCCAGAACAGGCCTGTTTCTGACAGTAAACCGGTTGGTGGGATTTTTGAATCCCACCCCTGACAAGCAACCTCAATCTTATCAATGATGGATTGTCAAAAGTATTTTCTGTTGCTGTGCAGTTTACAATGTTTAGGTTTGAAAAGTCAAACCTACCAATGGCAGCGTGACACTACATACCCTGTACTGGTTTGGTAAGCCACCCCCCTGCAGTATAAAAGGGCCATTTACCTCAGAGGTCTACAATTCTCTGTGAGGTCTCCAAAGATAACAGGTGACAGACTCTCAGTCTCTCTCTGTTCCCTATGTTGCCTGAAGAGATTTCTCAAGGCATCTGTACTGCATAGGCAAACAAATACAAGAAACCTCAAGAAACCTCAAGCTGAAAGGAAAAAAGGGATATTCCTAGGCTAGAGACTGCTTAACTTTATTTCTGAGGACTAAAGGGACAGAGAAACCCCAACTACATAGGTAGTTGTAAAACTAAAGAAGACCTGAGAGGAAGAACAAGAAAGAAGTGAGGACATTGGTAATATTCTTTCTGAGTGTTTATTAACTTAAACTGCTTGTTACAATAAATATTGATTTGAAAACACCTGGGCTCGACTTTTTACATAATTTAAATATATAGACAGAGTTTCAAGGTCCACTAATATTAATCAGTCATAGGATTGATTAATAAATTATTAACATGGATTCAGCTCTAGACATGACTAGAGAGCTAAGAACATTTATCTGCATTTCTGTTGAATTTCAAATTCAGAAAAAGCAGTTCAAAAATAAAAGAAAACTCACTTGCAGTAAAAATTACTCAAAATTGAAAGAAGGAACAGAGAGAGGGTTTTTAAATATATTTTAATTGGCATATTTATGAGACCTTTGGTTTAATTGTTTTTTAATATTTGTATATTTGTATTGGATTGTTTTATTTTGTAAGCCGCCCTTCGGGAGATAGGGCAGCATATAAGTCTAATAAATAAATAAATAAATAAATAAATAAATAAATAAATAAATAAATAAATAAATAAATAAAACATGATAGGCCACCTCTGGAACTTAAAATTAGAACATTATTTCAAGAGAACATGGATGCTTTGATCAGGCTATAGAGATGAAAAAGTTCTGAAAAGTTCTAGAACTAGAAGGTTTTAGAAGTGAGAAATTCTAATGTTTCCAGAAATTATGAGAGCATTGACAGGTTGCTGGGGTTTTTTATTAATTCAAGGAAGGAAGGACACAAGATCCAAAGGTGCTTTTTCAGGAGGCAACTGGAGTTCCTTGTTTTTTTCTTTGAAAACGTTTTGCTTCTCATCCAAGAAGTTTCTTCATATCTGATTGGATGATGGAGAATGAAAGGATTTATATTCCTTACAGACTGTTGGTTATTTGCACCCTTTTAGAGGATCATTGAGGTCATTTGGAAGCTTATCTGCGTCCTCAGGGTCACTTAAGTAATGCTAATGGTTCCTGCAGTCTGCAATTTTTCTGGAAATCCCTTCCTACTCCCACACCATTCGAAGGGTGTTTATCCCAAATTGCATAGCTAAAAGTCTGTAGAGATTCCCAGTCATCCAGGTCTTGGATGTCCCAAAGGGATTTCCAGAAAACAGATTTCCAGAAAAATTGTAGAATACAGGAACCATTTGCACTACTCAGGTGACCCTGAGGACACAGATGAACCTCCAAGTGCTTCAACGACCCTCTAAATGGATGCAAATGACCAGCTGTCTGCAAGGAATATAAATCCTTCCGTTCTCCACCACCCAATCAGATGTGAAGAAACTTCTTGGATGTGAAGCGAAACATCTTCAAAGAAAAAACAAGAAAGTCCAGTTGCCTCCTGAAAAAAAGCACCTTTGGAACAACCAAGACCTGGATGACTGAGAATCTCTACAGACATCCAATAGATATAGATTGTTCTCTGTATGTTTTAGCCTCCAGTCCCTTAATCATCGAATGCCAATCGCCCTGTGTGAGCGCACAGACTGGGACTTCTCAGGGTGCCGTCCGCAAGACAGTGTCGGCTGGCGGTGCCCTGGGGAAGGGCCTACTCTGTAGCAGCTCCTGCCTTGTGGAACCAACTGCCCCTGGGGCTCTGTTTGGCTCCGGATCTCCGCTCTTTCCACCATGATCTGAAAACTTGGCTGTTTGAACAGGCCGGGGTGGACTGACCTCTTGGGGGAGGTTTAAACTGATTTTATTTGGGCTTGTTGGGTTTAATTTGTTTTTAAAGTATTTATTGTTGTATTTTTAGTTGTGAGCCGCCCCGAGTCATTTTGAAGAGACAAAATCAATTATTAAATTAAATTAAATTAAATAATCTTTGTTGCTCTTCTCTGCACTCTTTCTAGACTCTGAATGTCTTTTGTTATATATATCGTGGTGACCAAAACTGGATTCAGTATTCCAAGTGTGGTCTTACCAAGGCATTATAAAGTGGTACTAACACTTTTTATTCCTGTTAATGCAACCTAGGACTGCCTTGGGTTTTTGTGGCAGCTGCAATATCTTAGCACTTATATTATATTCCATCTATTTTATCCTGGAATCAGATTATGGGTTTTATTTTTCTTTCATCCTATTGGTAAGGTTGTAGGTCTAATCGATTAATAAAGTATTATATTATTTTTCTGTATGTATAAATGCACACACACACACACACACACACACATATACATATACTCACTTTTCATCAACTGTAATGCCATATCAGATCTGCCTTGTTCTTTTTTTGCCACCAAGCTGGGGAAAAATTATCACCTGTGGTAGTGAGCCGACTGATGTCAAGAAATAGATTTTTTTTTCATGCAATATTAAATATATATTTTGCTTATCAGGTTTTTCTGGTTTTATACCTAATAAAAACAGTTCGGGTTTAAAACCTACATGTTTCCCTATTATCTTTTCTGATCACCTGTGTATCTTTGCACAAATTGTTTTGTTTTTTGTTTTTGCTTTAATATTGGATGTCTTAATAGCAGCAAGGATTATATTCACACAATGTTGGAAAAATGAAGAAACACCGCGAGACGAAGGTTCCATTCAATCTTTATTGATTAGCCCTTGGCCCAGGAGTGGGCTTCAAATATTTTAGCAAAGGGTTCTCTGCCCGGTTGCTTGTGGGCGTGGCCATAGTGGGCGTGGCCTCCTGCACCATGGTGGAGGGAGGGTGTTTTTGCTTTTCCCAGACTCCGTAGACTTTCCTCAAGCCTCTGGGATGGCGAAAACAGCCTCCCTGGGCTCCAGAGACTCTCTGGAAGCTGGAAACAGGCCCATTTCTGGCCTTCCCAAACTTCTGGGAGGTCCATTTTTTGCCCTCCCCGAGCCTCCACACACGCCCTGCACTTACCTGCAACCAAAACAGGCCGTGTGGGGACTCCAGGGAGGGGTGGGGTGGGGTGGGCAGGGCCAGCCAGGAGTGGGATTTGGGGGTTCTTCAAACTGCACAGAATCTTAGCTAGGAGGTTCTCCCAAACCCCTGCGAACTTCCTAGCAGCCCACCTCTGTCTTGGGCCTTATCAAAGTGCAGAATTCCAGAAACAAATTATTACTAAAATTTGATAAAAGCCATTTAAAGTGGAATTAGATAAAATACAATTATAAATGATGTTGGAATAACAAAATACAATTTAAAATGAAATTGGAGTAAAATACAATAATTCAAGGTATAGATAAAATATGATAAAAGTATATTTCGGTGTCACTCCTGCAATCTACCCCAATCAGTCCCACATAGGCAGATCTCAACTGAACCATTTTGCTTAAGTCCTGTGCTGTGTGAAATGTTATTTTCAGATTCTGGCCAGACATAAGGTAAGTTGTTTTGATATGGGGGGTCCCAAGAGATAATTAGAAAGATACTAGATTGTGGATAGACTTACATTGAAAATTAACGAGAAAGAAGATATGGAATATTATCAAACATGGAATTTATTTTACCAATGGTTGAGGGGAAAGGCGGCTGGAGATTAAGAATGTAATTTGTATCAAACATGGATACCACAAATGGTGGAAGAGTGTATTCCATTTAAACAGATTTTTTTTCTTCTTGGAATAATATCAGAAAAATTTAAGAAGGAAATAATGTATCTAATAGTAAATGTATTGACGGTGGCTAGAATAATATATGCACAATACTGGAAAAATGAAATCATACCACCAGAAAAAGAAATAATAAGAAAAATTGTGGCATGTGCAGAATCAGATAGGTTAACTTTAGAAAAAAAAGACAAAGGACAGTCTAAATATTATAAACATGGAATAAATTTTATCTATGGTTATACAGCAGAAGACAAGGTTGAAATATTAGTAGTTATGATTAGATTAATTAGTAATTAATATATTAATAAAGAGATTATAAATGATGAAGTAAAATGTATATATGTATAACAAGGCTAAGTTGGATGTATTGTGTTGTATTCTCATAATTAAAAAAGAGAGTGTAATCTGTATTGTTAAGCAAATTAAATACCCAGACAACATGATCTTTATTAAGCACTAATACATGCAAACAACAGCAGATTTATAACATTTATATTAAAAAAATAAGAGAGAGAAAAGAATTAGATCCCCCCCCCAAATGCCACCTTAACCCAGGATGGTGGCTTGTCTTCATTATTGTTACATTTGAAGTGTCCAGAACTAAAATATAGATGAAGTACAGTCAAATGAATCCTCGCCTTCTCTTCTTTGTAAATATATTTGACGAATAAGCTACAAATGTCAAGAGCTATCATTTTCATACGTAAAGGCAGGAAAGAGGCATTTTCATGGAAGGTCATGCAAGGTTGATGGTTTATCATTCTGCAGACCTATTCGTTGTCATGTAAGGTGTGTAAAATGGAACGTATGCAGGATATATGTCATCGTCCACAGCCCTCTTGGAATATTTCATTTTCATTGCCGAATATAAACATTAGGAGCCACTTCCAGTTATGGGAGCTACGCAACTGGAAACAAACTAACCACCTTTCTGAAAATGAACAACTTCATTATTTCCAGGGTCTGTCTGTCTCTCTCTCTATTTCTCCATATATAATGTTCCCTTCTTCTTCTTCTTCTTCTTCTTCTTCTTCTTCTTCTTCTTCTTCTTCTTCTTCTTCTTCTTCTTCTTCTTCTTCTTCTTCTTCTTCTTCCTCTTCTTCTTCTTCTTCTTCCTCTTCTTCTTCCTCTTCTTCTTCTTCTTCTTCTTCTTCTTCTTCTTCTTCTTCTCCCCTCCTCCTCCTCCTCCTTTCCTCCTCCACTTCCTCTTCCTCTTCTTCCTCCTCCTCCTCTGTCTCTCTCTCTTTTTCTCCATATATAATGTTCCCTTCCTCCTCCTCCTCCTCCTCCTCCTCCTCCTCCTCCTCCTCTTCCTTCCTCCTCCTCCTCCTCCTCCTCCTCCTCCTCCTCCTCCTCCTCCTCCTCCTCCTCCTCCTCTTCTTCTTCTTCTTCTTCTTCTTCTTCTTCTTCTTCTTCTTCTTCTTCTTCTTCTTCTTCTTCTTCCCTCCTCCTCCACCTCCTCCTCGCTAGTAATTCCAAAATCCTGTAAAGATACCTAGTTGGCTTCCATCCCTGTAAGAATTGAATACCATAATAGTAATTTTCCCCCTCTGCATTTATTTAGCTCTACAAGGTATGCCTCCAGTAGAACTATCCTTCAAGCGAAACAAAGCATATTTTCTATTATTTCAAAGTATATAGATATATAAATAGCTTTTATATGTATTTCAAAGGCAGGCTTTGTTACATAAAGCTTCTAGCTCTGCCTTTTAGTGCACATTAAGAAAAATGTGATTAACAAGGTCTACTAAAAAGTGCTGCTCTAAAAAACATCCCTCAAGCCAGAGTGCAACCTATTTCTTTCTTCTGGCTGCCTCTGCTCCCTGTCGTTCATTGTTTCAAATTAAAGAATGCCATATTTCAAAACACATTATTTATATCACTAGATATTTCACTTCCTGGGGAATTAATGGATTCTAACTGACTAGTGCCCAGAATGACTTGCTGAAGCCCCTACTTCTGCTCAAATGTTTACATCCATTAGTACATGCAAAAAAAAAAAAAACCCGCAGACATTACATCTTCTAGTCTGTCTGTCTATGTTGTGGTTCACTGGTAGACTGTGCAGATGACAGAGGATTCGGACAGTGGAGAAGAACAGGGACCAGTCCGGGAGGCTGGAGGGGACTCGGACAAGGGTCCTGCGTCTGATGCAGAGATGGGGCCAGGACCATCTGGGAGTGGGGTGCTGCCTCCGGAGCCTGGCAGCAGTGAGGCAGAGGAACAAGGGGAGCCTGTTCCCAGTGCATGTGTGCGCAGAGCTGCTAGAAGGCAAGAGCAGCTGAGACAAAAGGGGTGACTTGGGAGTAAGGCTGGGATGTGATTGCCCCTCCCATAAGAGATAAAAATCAGACCTCAATGACGAAACCTTTGCAGGAAGCAAAGTCGTTTGCGCTGTTCAGATTAAACCTTGAAGCTCTGTGTGGACTTTGTACTTCGGTTGGTTTTTTATAGTTAATTGGGCACTTTAGTTGTTGGCAGCAATTCAAAGGAGAGAAAGGTGGGTGCTTATCTCGAGGGACTTTTGGGACTCATTACAGGCTGGGAATGAACATAATTCCCAGCGTTGAAATAAAACAAGAGTTGTTTTAACTAAGCATGTGCTTAATTACAGTCTCAGAAGCCTTGGTCAGAACAGACTGCCTGCCTGCCTGCCTATCTATCTACAAGCAGTCCTCGACTTATAAATGCACTGGAACCCAACACTTTTTCTTGCTATGTGAGGCAGTTGATGAGGGAATTTTGCCCCATTTTACAACCTTTCTTGCCAAAGTTGTTAAGTTGCAGTTGTTAAGCTAGGGTCACAATGGTTAAATGAATATGCCTTCCCCATTGTCTTTGCTTGTCAGGAGGTCACAAAAGTTTAACGTGTGATTCCCCGGCACAGTACAACTGTCATAAATATGAAACAATTTCCAAGCATTCAAATTTTGATCATATAACATGGGGATGCTGCAATGGTCATAAGTGAGAAAAACTATCATGTCATTTTTGCCATTGTAACTTTGAATGGTCATTAAATGAACTATTGTAAGTAGAAGACTCTACCTACCTACCTACCTCTCTTCCTACCTGTCTACCACCCAGGGGCAATATGCTGACTTTGTAAGCCACTTACTGTAGAGAGGACTGTAAAGCACTATGAAGTGGTATATAGGTCTAAGTGCTATTGCTATGTTGTAATCTATCAATGTAGATACATCAGTGTAGTACATTTACGGATCCCTTTTGCAATTAACAGATGGAGATTTTTATCAATGCCCAGATCTGTCATCTAAGACACTTTGTTTGCCACCCAATGTACCAATAACTATTAGGACCCCACCACTACTGGTTTATGCCATAATCTTTCAGTTCTAATTTTCAGAACTGGATAATTTGTGAACTTCTCCAATTCTTTGCCTTCTATTCTTCGTCTCTCCCTGGGTATCGCCACATTAGTTATAACTTTAAATCCATGTAATTCAGCGAACCACAAACTGGTTCAAATCAAATGGACTGAATCCACGTAAGATTAAATCCTCTTCTCCCTACCAAGAAACCCTTAATCAACTTTCTATAAGCATCACTTGTCTACTTCAATATGTTCTGTGAACAGATCTGTTAAGTAAGTTGTCTGCCAGCAAAACCAAGTTCTTGCCTATCATGGTTTCTTATGGGGGAGAATTTGTGGGAAAGCAGCTTTGTTTGAATCCTTCTAGTAGTGTTTGTGCAAACTGCTGATATTGCAGAAATTCAATTAATGTGCTTTAGAAATATCCATTTTCCTTTGAAATATCTAATCTGGACTTGAGCCACATTAAAAAAGGGGAGGCATTAACTCAGGGTTTCCATGTTCTGAAAATAGTTTCACAGGTACAAGCTAATTTAGATAGGAATGTTTAAATAGAAGTGGAAACATGTGAAAAATTTCTACTTCTGGTTGCTGTTAGCTTGATTATGATTCAATTGTTGTAATAGGGATTATAAATTGGTTTCAGTCAACAAAATCCTATGACTTTTATGTCCTTGATTTGTTTCAAAGATTAAAACTTGAGCTCAGCTCCTTTAATGAAATCAATAAAGAATCTCTTGACACCTTCAAGACTAATAAGTCAGTACAATGGATGGTTATGAATCATCAACAACTTTTTAGGTCTAAAACAATCTCTCTCTCTTTTTTTTCAAGAAGTGTAGAAAACTGTCCCCAATGGTTGGACCAGAGAGGAGGGGAATTACAGAGATCTGAGACCTTGAAATAGCAGCATCTAAAAACCAGCAAGATATAATTTCTGGGATTTAGTGCTAGGCAGAAAAATCCTCCACACTTTTCCCCCAATATGTTTTTTTAATGAAAGAGTGTCAACTCGTAAATCATGCCTGTTTCCGAGTTGCCATAAGCAAGCGGAGGGGAACCAGAAGTACATTCCATGCTTATCTTACAAAGATTGTAGCTAGGCTACAAGATCTTCTGCTCACAAAAATCCTCCATTGGAGCATGTGATTGATGACACCCAGCCTGCAAATGTGCTTTGTTGGAGAATCTGATCTATGACATACCTAGGGAGGAGGGTGGAAACAGGGTCACAGGTGACCATGAATTACGTGTGCCAGAATTGGATAATGCCGACATGTTGCTCCTAATAAACATTTTGGATTTTTTTGAAGCTTGGCTGGAGGCTCATGATTTAATTAGGGCAATAGCCAGAACCCTGACAAAGGGTGTGCTTTAGAATTTTTTTCAAAAGAGAAGGGAAAAGAGTAAATGGATGAATAAGGAAAAGGAAATAAAGGGAAGGGAAGGGAAGGGAAGGGAGGAGAGAGGAGGGAAGGGGAAGGGAAGGGGATGGGGAAGGGGAAGAAAGTAAAGTCAAGAGTCAGTCAAGAGGAAGGGAAGGGATACGTGAATCTCTCTTTATTTCTTCAGGCATCTTAACAAGATTTCTCCATTTTCTAGGGGTTCCATCAATTAGTGTCCACTGTAAACAACAGGATGGCTTCTTCAGCAGTAGAGTTATTGTCATAAACTAAATGGCGTGTTTTGTCCTCCTTGCTCTGAAAGCAAGCAACCCCCCCCCCAAAAATGAGAGAATCCACTCACAAATTCAAGATCTTTCTGTGACTAAGTTCTATTCAGAGTATTCTGTCACTGATTTTTAAAATAACCAACCTCGAGACAGGAGTTTTAAAACCCTAATTCAAAAAGAAAATTTTCTGATGAAAAGTTGTTCTTCACTTTGAGCTTTCTTCTTAGGCATCTGATGAAGAGGAATGTAATCCAACTCATTTGTGGACAATAACAGTTGTTAAAATTTAAGATGCTATGAGAGTCTTTGTTGATTTCACCACAAAATGTTACCCTCTGGACCTTGAAATCAATAGGATGCTTTAAAATGTTGCTTAGAGCTTGTTATTCAATAAAGAAAACAGGTTTATATATTTATCTCTATTTTAATCAAGAGTGAATTTTGATTACTTTGATTTCATAATAGTCACATTTTTGGCTAAATACAGTTCCAGAAAATGCTAGATTATGCCAATTAACTTTTTTCTCTTCAATTTTGTTTCTACAAATCACTTATCTCAATTTTGACAGCCAAGAAGGTATCCAGACAGCAAACATGTAAGTGAATAATATAACATTATCATAAGATACAGGACTTGATAGCACCACCAAATATTAAATAATACTATTATAATCATTTATACATGGATAAATTACTGTCAGATGGGGAAAGAAGGATTTAATTGTGCTTGTACTCTAGGCAAACAAAATAAATCCAAGGAGATATCCTAGGCCTCTCAACATTTGGCCACAATTTCTAAATAAAAAAAGATACTGCTAAAAATTTCCCAAATATTTTTTTTCAAAAGACAAGTGGACATTGTTTTTTCTTGAAGATGTTTTGCTTCTCATCCAAGAAGCTCCTTCAGTTCCAACTGAATGGTGGAGAATGGAAGGATTTATATTCCTTGCAGTCCTCTGGTTGTTAGCACTCTTTCTGGGAGTCATGAAACGTCTTCAAGGAAAAACAAACTCCAGATGCCCATTAAGTGCTCATTAAGAAAGGATTTTTCGAAATGACCATCAGAGTATTAGTATTTTGTATATTATTATTATTAACACACTCTGATATTAAGGAATTCTACTCCCCTGCCCCACCTGAAAAGAAATCTCTTCCAAATGCAAAACACAAGCAGAGGAGAGGAGTTTCAGTTTCAGTTTCACAGCAGCAAGCAGCTTTACTACAGAACAGTTGAGCTAAGCCACGCCCAGGCTCCTTGCGGTCTCCTTCTTGTTCACACAGCAAATACTGTTTCAGTTTCCAAACAGCCCTCAACTCTCTCACACACTGACAGGATGCCAGCCAGATGAATACTGATGGATGCTGGTAAGCAGAGGCACAAATTTTCCCCTTATTTTCCTCCCCAAAAACAAAGCCCAGCCACATAGTTTCGTAGTGAAGCATGGGTATAGAGTTAGTTATGTATATTTATTATCTATTCCCTCAACTGACCAAAATAACACAACCATGTAGAAATGTGTAGTGTGCCCCTTGTGTCAGAATCCTGTCTTCATGTGCCAAAATTAGCACAAAGAAATCCTCTATTCTCAGATTTTTATTTCCTTTTTACAACTCTTTAATCCCTTTTGGAGTCAGAGTGGCTGGATGGGGCTGAGCATTTACTGGCCCTTCCTGCTGCCTCTACAGAGTCCATAGCAGATATTTTCTCTTTATGCCCTGTTAGAGAAACATCTGTCACTTCTGAGGATTGAACTCTCAATCTTCTGAGTGGGAGGTGAGAGTCTTCCCCTTTAGGCCATGGCGCTGCTCATCCTCTATTCTCAGTTATTGCTAAGAAACAACTTTATGGTGGCAATGGCACATCACCAGAGGTGGTATTCAGCTGGTTCTGACCAGTTCTGGAGAACCGGTAGCGGAAATGTTGAGTAGTTCAGAGAACTGGCAAATACCACCTCTGACTGGAGATTTTACAGTATCCTTCTGCTGCCACGCCCATCAAGCCATGCTATCATGCCACACCAAGCCGCAGAACCAATAGTAAAACAATTTGAATCCCACCACTGCACATTACCAACATGGTAGACACAGCCACGGTGTCCAGAAAACAATACCTCTGAAAGATTGAAAATCTCTTTAAAACATTGGGCTTTAAAAATAACCAGAATGGGATATTCTTTTCAAAAATTCATCCATCTATTTTGAAAAGTTGATTTAGGTAACCACACCATTATGTGAAATTTTGTAACAGTGATGCCTGCCTGAAATGGTGCATGCTTTGTGTTAGACTTCCAAACAGACCGCACATAGTGGGCAAAACTAGACCACTTGAAGATTGTGAATAATAATTGATAGTTAGTGTGCTGATCATGACTACGGATGAGTAGGTAGGTGGATAGGTAGATGGGTGGATGGATGATAGATAGATAGATAGATGATAGATAGATAGATGATAGATAGATGATAGATGATAGATAGATAGATGATAGACAGACAGACAGACAGACAGACAGACAGACATATCATCTATCTATCTATCTGTCATAACTATCTTCACCATCATATTCATTATCATCATCTATTCATCAACATCTATCCATTCATCATCATCTATCATCTTTCTTTTCTATTTAATGTCTTAGTTTTACTTTGATTTATGTTTATGATTTCTTATCTCCGTCTCCCCCTTTTTTCCCTCCATGTTCTGTTTATGAATTGGAGTTCAAAAGATAGACATATCAGTGTTCATTTAGACTGCAGTTCAGATGGTAATGATATGATTAGAAAATCACATTTTGAACTAAATTATTCTACTTTCTGATTCAGTAGCTATTATAACCTTCATTGTTAATAATGTGAGGCCTTTATTTTCTCTTGCTTTCATTTCGTGCCAGATCATTTTGGTCTTCAATTGTGGCAGTGTTTTTGTTTCATTAAGGCTGCAATTTTATTCTGCTTCCAGTGTTTTGAGTAAAATAGATTTCAACAAATTTGCACGCTGGGTGGCTCAGAGTGGATACCGAGAAGGGGAAGAGATATTTGCTGATTTATGGCCTGAGATATTCCATAGAAGAGATTTTTTTTAGTAGAATCGAGATCATAGTAGATATCATAGTAGAATCAAGATCACGTGAAGTGTTAGTACCGCTTTATAATGCCCTGGTAAGGCCACCCTTGGAATTCTGTATCCAGTTTTAGTTGCCATGATGTAAAAAAGATGTTGAGACTCTAGAAAGAGTGCAGAGAAGAGCAATAAAGAGGATTAGGGTACTGGAGGCTAAAACATATACAAATTGGTTGTTGGAATTGGGTATGTCTAGTTTAATGAAAGAAGGAAGGACTAAGGGTAACATGACAGTAGTGTTCCAATATTTGAGGGGCTGCCACAAAGAAGAGGGGAGCAATCTATTTCCCAAAACACCACAAGGCAAGACAAGAAACAATGGATGGAAACTAAACAAGGAGAGAACCAACCAAGAACTAGGAAGTAATTTCCTGACAGTCAAAACAATTAAGCAGTGGAATGGCTTGCCTCCAGAAGTTCTGTGTCCTTTATCACTGGGGTTTTTTTTAGAAGAAACTGGATAGGCATTTGTCCAGAATGGTATAATGTCTCCTGCTTGTGCAGGGGGTTGGACTAAAAGACCTCAAGGGTCCCTTTCAAATCTGTTATTCTGTACTTCTTTTTAAAATTCCATTGGTGGAATGTGAAGATCTGAAATTATTCCAGAATTCTATGTCATCTTCTGCAAAGCTGCACCAAGCTGCCAATCTTGAACAGGGGAAGAATTTAGCCATATAGGATATGTAGTTCTGAATGAACCAGTGGAATTTTGGGATTGACATTTCCCATTAAATCTTCACTCTGTAGATAGGGGAAAGGTTTTTTTTAATAATGCTTTATTGAGTTTTTTCCATTTATACATAATACCAATAGTTATTAAACAGTGCTGTGACATTATATATACATTTATGTGTCCTATCAAAACTTACAATACACAATACTTTCATACCCTCTTATCTATTATATACATTATTTACATTTTCTATTCTTATATCTATTATCAATCCAAATAAACCATGTTTCCCATACTGCATTGTATTCTGTATCTGCTTTCCCATTTAATTCCATAGTCAATTTATCCATTTCCACACACTCTTTTTTATTATTATTAAACCTTCAGGGGGTATGGAGTTTTTCTTCCAGTACTGAGCATATGAAATTCTTGCTGCTGTTAATATATGTAATATAAGATACTTTGTCTTTCTGTTATAGTTTTCTTTATTATTCCTAAAAGGAATAATTCTAAGACAAAATCAATTTTATTTTTAGTCAACTCTTCTAACCATGTTTGAATCATTTTCCAGTATTTTTTCACTTTGGGGCATGTCCACCAAGAATGAAAGAAGGTACCTTGTTGTTGTCCACACTTCCAACAATTTGGTTTTAAATTTGGGTAGATCTTAGCCAGTCCTGAGGGTGCCAAATGCCAATGATAGAACATTTTATGTTGGCTTTCCTTATATGCTGCCGATTGTGTTATTTTATAATTTACATTCCAGATCTTTTCCCATTCTTCCAAGGGGAAAGTTTTATATGATGATTGTCAGACAACTAAGACCAGCTTTATAGACTCAGCTGGATTTTCCAAGAGGAGAAACAGTTGTTTGTTGAAAATTCTCAGATGAAGTAGGAGGGGTGGCTTTGCAAGCATTTTTTTAACTTTTTGAAAATCAAGTTATGACCACAATTGAGCCCAGAATTTCTGTTGCTGAAACATTTGTGGAGTGAGTTTTGCCCCATTTTACAACCTTTCTTGCCACAGTTGTTAAGAGAGCAATTGTGAATCAATGCAGTTGTTACGTTAACAACACAGTTGTTAAGTGAATCTGGCTTCCCCATTGACCTGCTTGTCAGGAAGTCACAAAAGGTGACTGTCAACTCGCAAAGCTAAGTTCCACAAAGACAACCCAAACAAGCCTGGGGGAGGAAGTCGCACCCTTAAAATCTATACTTGTACTCAAAGTGTCTTTGCTTTGCACAGGTAACCTTCAGGAAGTGAGGGAAGCCAAATGTCAACTCGCCAAGCATCCCTGACCTGCTCTTGAGTTGCCATAGGCAAGGGGGATGGGGAATCAAACCTTGCAGCTGCATCAAGGAACTTGCATTTCAGTCAAAACAAAGCACATTCCAGCTGGCAATGTCAAGATCATTTCCACAGAAACCTACTGTGGCCAGAGGGAGTGACTTTTACAACCCACAAAATTACTTCATTGGGGAATGTGACTGATGGCACATCTTGGGGGAAGGGAGAAACAGTGTCAGAGCCAAAGTGCGGATTAAGTGAGATCAGAGTTGGCTCCACTTGGTCCATGCTGACATGAAGCTCCTAATAACTTATATTGTGTAAGCTGCCTCGAGTCGCCATGGGCGAATAGGTGGCAATATAAATTAAATTAAATAAATAAATAAGCAACTGGATTTCTTTTGAAGCTTGGCCTGAGGCTCATGATTTAATTAGGGCATTGGTTGGAACCCTGGCAGTGATTACATGACCCTGGGACACTGATTTAACAGATTTAACAGATAATCAGAGTTGGAGGGGACCTTATAGGTCATTTAGTCCAAGCCCCCACCCAAGCAGGAGACTCTACACCATTTCTGACAGATGGCAGTCCAATCTCTTCTTGAAAGTCTCAAGTGATGGTGCTCCCACAACTTCTGAGGGCAAGCTGTTCCATTGGTTGATTGTTCTCACTGTCAGAAAGTTTCTCCTTATTTCCAGGAGCAACCATCATAAATACATGCCAGTAGCCAAGCATCTGAATTTTCATCACGTGACCATGGTGATGCTGTAAAGGTCACAAATGTGAAAACAATCATAAATCACTTTTTTCAGTATGTTGCAACTTCAGATAGGTTCTAATTGTAAGTCGAGGAAAACCTGTAACACATAAAGATGTGATTCCTCCTTTCTCAAATTGGAACTAGTAGCTTGGGAATTACCATGCTATCATTACCACGTTATCATTCAGAATTATCTTAATGGCCATAAAGTTATTCAATCCTCTAATTCTGAAGATAAGCAACTGGGTGTAACCACAAATGGGCCGTTTCTTGGCTATGCTGTATTGAGAAATAACTTTTCACAAAATAGCTACACAGCAGGGCAGGCACATAATAGCAGCCTGAGAGGTTGTGTTACCAGCTAATAATAGATCACAGGTGTTGTGACTGGATTTCATGACCTATAAATGCTTGACAATGAGGTTCTTCACCATTTTCCAGGGAATTCTGATCAGACCTGTGTGTCTGAAATGAACGCAGATTCGTTAAAAAAGTTATTTAAGTTTAGGAAAAACACCTAGCCTGTGGACAAACTCGCCAAGCTTCCTTTTCCATATCAGAGAAATAAGAACAACTTAACTGGTTTTTGGATGGCTTATACAAGGGATGTCAAACTCAAGGATGTGATTGGATCCAGCCAGGTCTACCCGCATCATTTCAATCTGGTCTACTCCCATCGCTTTGGCCCGGTCTACACAATGCAGAGAGGAAAGATCAGGCCAGCGTGGCTTCGGCCCGGTCTACTCAATGCGGAGAGGAAACATGCAAGCAGTTTGGGGAGTGGTGTCAAGCTGGCCATGCCCACCTAGTCAGCCACACACCCCCAGTCAGCCATGCCCCCCAGCCCCCCGAGGTCAACCACAGCCCTGATGCAGCCCTCAATGAAATTCAGTTTGACACCCCTGGCTTATAGGATCAGTACATAAAATCAGAAATGGACAGTAGCTAGAAAAACCAATTATGGGTCATACTACAATTTACTACATTCCAGGTTAACTCTTACAGTCTATACAGGTAGTTCTTGACTTACAGAGTTGTTTGTTTAGTGATCATTCGGAGTTATAATGGCACTGAAAAAAGCAGCTTATGATCATTTTTTCCCACTTAAGATGGTTGCAGCATCCCTATGGCCATGTGATCAAAAATTCAGACACTTGCCAACTGACTTGTGTTTCTGACAGTTGCAATGTCCTGGTGTCATGCCCCTGTTGGAATCTGATTCAGAGGGGGAGGCTGAGCAGCTGACAGAGAGTGGGAGTGTGGCTCCATTGGCTGTGGAAGAAACTGGGGAAGGGCACAGTCCAGCTGGGCAGAGCAGGGAAGAAGTAAAACAAGGGAGAGGGAGTTCAGAGGAAGACCCAGGCCCACCCCCTCTTCATCCTAGGGCACGCAGGGAGGAACAGATAAGGGAGCAACATGAGCTGTGTGGCTTACGGGGGAGAAAAGGGCCCTGATTCCCTTCATTAGCTGCAGCTGGGAACACAGTGTTTAAAAAGGGAAGCTGTGCACAGCAAGTTGTTGGGAGCAAATGGTGAATTATCTGGTTTCATCGAGGCTTATCTGTGTTCCTGGTGTCTTCTCAATTGTGTGTGTTTTGCTGTGCTTTCAAGTCTGCAATTCCTTCTCCTGCCCTGTCAACTTAATTACTGCAGCATGGTTTGTTTGGATTTTTAGTTACAGTTTGTATGTACTTTGTTTTTGGACTGAATTTCCTCCACTTAAAGACTGTTCCTGAGAGAGTTTTTCCAACTGAAGGTAATCTGGACATTGCAGGCAAAGTTGGAGAAGATAAAGGGATTCTTCTTGTTTATTTGACTGTGTTGCCTTTGTGCCATGCCTGGGTTATCACACCTGGGGTCATGTGATCACCGTGTTCCAAGCAACAGATCCTTTTGTGACCTTCTGACCAGGCAAAGTCAATGGGGAAGCCAAATTCACTTTACAATTGCATCGCTAATTTAACAACCTCAGTGATTCACTTAATGAGTGGTGCGGTGATGGCCTAGAGGTGGAGCTCTCGCCTCACAATCAGGAGGCTGTGAGTTCAATCCTAGGTAGAGGCAGGAATTTCTCTCTCTGGCCACAATGAGAATACATCTGCTGAACAAAACTCTACATTAGTAACAGGAAAGGCATCTGGCTGGTAAACACTCAGCTCCATTCACTTGCCCAGACTCCACTCCACAAAGAGATTGTGAGGTCATTAAAAGAGGATGATGAGTGCTTCACTTAACAACTGTGGTAGAAGAGATCATAACATGGAGCAAAACATAACATCTGTTTTGCTTAGCAATGGAAATTGGGGCTGCATTGCTGTGTAAGTCAAGGTCTACCTGTAGAGACATCAATGTATGGAGTAGGCTTCCCAATAATGCAAATAATTTCATTACAATCAAATTGGCCGCATCCTTCAGCCACAAACTAGAACATTGTGTTGTACCCCTGACAGATAACATGAAAAGCATTGAAACAAGCTTCAGTCTAACTTCAAATAAGGTTAATAGAACAAGAAGATGTATTTCTCAATTCTTGGCTACCTCCACGACTGCTTCGTAAGGAATGACTGCAATGTGAGCTGCCTGTTAGAAAGCTAATTGTCCTGCTGTTATTACATTTTTAGCTTGAAATCAAGGGAATTATTTATAGCTTTTGCTGCATATGTTGCTCCTGGCAAGGGCATACATCAGCATCTCAAAAGCTACAGTGACTCAATGTATAGAAGGGAATTAATATATAACTTGGGATGACAGATCTATGTCAAATTTAGAGCAGTAGATTACAGAGATGAGTTCCTTGTCAATGTTTGCCTTGGCTGTTGGGTCATGAATCAAAACTCTGATTCATATGGAAAGTGAAAATGTAATGGGAAATGTCAGCAGTCTATGAATATATAATTTCAAGCGGTTTCATTTCTCTCTCTTGTATTCACAGTTCTAGGCTGCATAATCAGAGGAATGGAAACCAAGATCACAGGAAGTGTCAATGCCACTTTATAAGGCCTTGGAAAGGCCACCCTTGGAATACTGCATCTAGTTTTGGTCACCACGATGTAAAAAAAGATGTTGAGACTCTAGAAAGAGTGCAGAGAAGAGCAACAAAGGTGATTAAGGTACTGGAAGCTAAAACACATAAATAATGGTTGCTGGAACTGGGTATGTCAAGTTTGATGAAAAGAAGGACTAGGGATGACATGATAGCAGTATTCCAGTATTTGAGAGGCTGCCACAAAGAAGAGGGAGCAGAAATTTCTCTTTCTGGGCACAATGAGTCACTATCTGCTGCGAACTCTGCATTGGTGACAGGAAAGGCATCTTGCCAGTAAACACTCAGTTTACTGAACTTAACTCCATTCAGTTTCCCCAACTGCACTCTGATGCAAGGGTTTATGGGGTCATTAAAAGACAAAAAAATCTATATAACACATACAGAGTACAATATTTTCTTGGGATAATATATTCTCGGGATAACTCCAGTAGTGGGATTCAATTGTTTTTTACTACCGGTTCTGTAGGTGTGGCTTGGTGGGTATGGTGTGGCTTGGTGGGCATAGCAATGGAAGATTACTGCAAAATCCCCATTCCCTCCCCATGCCACTAACCTGCTTTCCAGCTCTGTTCTCCTATGCAGCGCAACAAAAGAACACCCAGCCAATCAGCTGGGACTTGGGAGGCAGAGAATAGATGGGGGCCAGTTAGAGGTGGTATTTACCAGTTCTGCAAACTACTCAAAATTTCTGCTACCAGTTCTCCACAACTAGTCAGAACCTGCTGAATACTATCTCTGGATAATTCCTATGGCACAGTCACTTCTCAATATAACTTTACAAACGAGCTTTGAAAAGTCTGTGTTGTGCTTCAGCTATGTGAAGGACCATATTCACAGACTCAAACACCACATCCTCTTCATTAGAAGAATTCAAATTAAATCATCTCCAAGGAATGGCTGTCCAGCTCCTCTTAAACACATCCAGTGATGACACAGCCCTTCACTTCTCTGGGTAATTGGGTTTTGTTATTCAGTCACCATTAAATGCAAGATTAAATCTCTCAAAAGCAGGCAATTCTGCCTGTAAGACACTAATCAAGGTCAACCCTAAGTAACCAATACGGCCATCAAGGGTTCTCTCTCTCTTTTTCTCCCAGCTTGTAAATCGAATTAACAATATTCCTTCAAAGAGATGGCTTTCCATGTGCAATTAAGTGAAATTCAGATTGCTTTAAGCGTTTTGATACAGTAATGAATATTTATAAACTTAATAGAACTAAACCCTCACAGAAAGTCCCTTTAATCTTATTTGAAGCAGCATGGGGTCTAACTCTCTGTGGATTAACATCATATTTTCTTTTAGACAGGAGGGAATCATAAAACGGTATATATATGACTGGATGATTTTTTCCAATTCTGTTCCAAAGTGATACGTGAATATAAATGGCATTTCAAACTCAGCTCATATTCGACAGTATATCTGCATTGTCTGCTGCTTATATTGTTATATGAAAGCGATTTTTCAAACTTGGACACTGTTCCCCCCTCCTCCTAGCATATTCTCTCTTATACAATCATAAGGAGCAATAATGTAGCTGTTTAAAACTAATGGCACTAAAACCAAACTGCACCGGGAAGAAATCTACAAACGTGGAAGGAAAAAGAAATAGAATCAAAGAAATGTAAGAATGAGTTTTTACAATGTTGCTTACCAGTTATGGATACCCATGAGTATCAACACGGCACGGCTATTTTAGAAATAGTACATAATTCAAAATCAAAGCAAAACTGATTTCTTTTAATAAAGGTATGCAAAAAGCCCTAATGTGGAAATACAGGTGGGAGTAGGAATGGATTTCCAGAAGGGGGAATTGCAGACAACAGGAACCAGGATCACTACTCAGGTGACCCCCGAGGAAACAGATCAACCTCCAAGTGCTTCAACGATCCTCTCAAAGGATGCAAATGACCAGCAGTCTGCAAGGAATATCAATCCTTCCATTCCCCACTATCCACTCTCAGCTGAAGAAGCTTCTTAGATGAGAATCGAAATATCTTCATGTTCTTCCCCAACAGCACAAAGTCGACTCCTCATCCCGATGAACCCCTTTTATTTAGTTTACAGTGAATTTCTCTCCAGCAAAGTCTCAGCCAACAGTCTTTCAAGGTATTACACAATTACAGACCTTTATCAGGCTTGGAGAGTTGCCAGGCCGATATCTTTCAGATGCCACACTGCAGCAGACAATACTTGGCAAGAATGCAGGAACAGATTTTCACCCAAATGAAATAATTGTCTCCTGCAAAACCCCACTTCCCTTTCACTCCTCTTTTACTCCCTATGGGAGGGGCCATTCACCATCCACCTGTGGCTTTATTCCCAAGTCGACCCTTGTTCCCTATGTGTTCCCTTCTTCTGGCAGCTCTGTGCATGTACACACTGGAAACAGGCTCCAGCTGTTCTTCTGCCTCACTGATGTCCGGTTCCGAAGGCAGCTGATAACTGTCAGATGGCCTTGGCCCCATCTCTTTCCTTCACTGTTAAGATGTCAAATTGAGCTGTCCAGAAGGATTAGTTTGCAGGGTTATCTGATCAGGGGAAAATTCTTCCAGTAATTGGCAAAACACCAGTTTGTTCAGTTTTTCCCCTCTTTTCAACAAAACCAGATAGAAGCACAATATAATCCTGCAGGGCTAGGATGAATATATTTATATTCATTCATAATATGCATTCTTTGTATTTAGAGTCTCTCAGATAATATTTTTAATTGGCCCAAAATAATCTGCATTATGCACCTCCGACTGGGATTCCAATTGCTCAGATAACATATAAGCTGTCTGAATTAATAATATTTCCCCCTATTTTTAATTAAACTGTGTAATCCTTCCTTGTCTGCATGATGTTTTCTAATTCCCAATCCTTTCTCATGAATGTATTTCCCTTTATTCAGCATCCTTTTACTTGCTCATTTCTCAATCTGTATATCATACTGGTGATTCCCTTTGGTGTTTCCTTCTTCTTTTCCATGTCCAGAAATGAAGATAGGAAAAACTTTGGAAGGGTTCACCACTTGATCATGTTTTCCAGATGGGCAAGAAATGTGGGATGCATAGTCCCCATATTTTAATATAGAAAACAATGTGATCACATCATCATCATCATCATCAACATCATCATCATCATCATCATCATCGTTGTTGTTGTTAATTATCGCACAGTCTGCCAGATGTTCAAACTGGATTTGACATTTTCATCTACCTATCAAGTTTGATGGTGTTACAGATATTGCCGCAGGATGGAAGCTGTTCCAAGTAAAGCTGCCTTCTGCAATTGAGTGATGGCCAATTTGTCAATGCCAATGATGGTGTTCAAGTGGTGCTCCAGATGTTTTGGGATTTTTATCCAAGGTACCTATGACTATGGGTACTACCAGTGGTGGGATTCAAATTTTTTTACTACCGGTTCTGTGGGTGTGGCTTGGTGGGCATGGCAGGGGAAAGATACTGTAGAATCTCCAGTCAGAGGTGGTAGTTGCCAGTTCTCCAAACTACTCAAAACTTCTGCTACTGGTTCTCCAGAACTGGTCAGAACCTGCTGAATACCACCTCTGGGTACTACCCTTGCTTGCTTTTGCCACAGTCGTTCTATTTCTATTTGTAGGTCTTTCTATTTTGTTATCTTGGCCAGTTCTCTCTCTTCTCTTCTGCTGTCTCTGGGTGCTGCCACATCCACTATCCAGACTTTTTTTTGGTCTTTCTTATTGACAATTGTTAAGTCTAGGGAGTTATGTGGCTGGCTTCTGCCTGTTTGAATTCTAAAGTCCCAGAGCAATTTAACCTCTTCCAAAATATTATTATTGCTATAATTGCTATTATTATTATCTCTTTTATTCATTAAACATGAAACTCAGTCAACTGAACATTTAGAAATGTATCACAAATATAATTGACTCACGCTGATGGTTGATATGGGTTGTTGCCAGCATCTTAGGTATCAACCAAGTATTTTCTTAAGATGTACGGTGTTTGGAGTAGTGCAGTTTTTTGCAGTTCCGCTGGTGTTATTGCAGGAAGCTGCAATTTCTCGATGTATTTTATAAAATTCTTGGACATGGTACCAAATGCCCTGATGACAATGGGTATTATTGTTACATACTCCATCCATAATTGTGCAGTTTCGATGGCCAGGTCATGATATTTCATGATTTTTTCCAGTTCTTTTTCTTCGACTCTGGCGTTCCCTGGTACAGCGATATCAATGAATTGTACGTTTTGGTTTTCGACAACTATGATATCTGGTGTATTATGTTCCAAATGATGATCTGTACTATTATTATTATTATTATTATTATTATTATTATTATTATTATTATTCAGATTGGATATTCTTAATAATATTGAATTGGATAACCATTTGTCTGAAATGGTATGTGGTTGCCTGTCTTTTCCAACCATTCTATTCTATTCTATTCTATTCTATTCTATTCTATTCTACTCTACTCTACTCTACTCTACATTCTATTCTCCTCTGCATTCTATTCTGTTCTGTTCTGTTCTACTCTACTCTACTCTACTCTACTCTACTCTACTCTACTCTATTCTATTCTTATATATAAGTCAGTTGCCAAGCTTCTAAATTTTGATCAAATGACCAAGGGGAGGCTGAAATGGTTATAAGTGTGAAAAATGGTCACAAGTCACTTTTTTCAGTGCCTTTGCAACTTTGAACAGTGACTGAATGAACTGTTGCAAGTCAAGAGCTACCTATGCCAACCCTGAAGTGAACCTGGCTGAGGCCATCCTGGAGGCTTCAGGGTTGCCACACAACAAAGGGAGGGGAAAAATAGCTAGGATGGGGTTTTGTAGTCAAAACAATAAAGTTTTCCTGTGGGAACCAAGGACATTCTCACAAGTAGCTGGCCAGAGGAGGATCGAAGTAACCAGGCAACCAGCCATTACCTTGATTGGACAGCATGACCAAGTGACTTGGGGGAAAGGGGAAACTTTTACTTTTTAATTAGGTGAAAGGCACTGGAACTTTCAGAGTTGGATTTCACCAGTTGTGCCAATATAATCTATCCAATGAATTGTTCTTTGAGGAATTTGCCTGCCACAGAGTTCTGCTTTCTATGGGAGCATTATGTGGAACACTGACACAGTTATCAGCATGAAATGGATGTGCTACTCATTTTTTGTGCATCTAAATCTTTTATGAAACCAAAGTCATTGGACAGAAGGAACTTTCTGAAATGGATCTGTCTTTATTACTTAGCAAAATGGTGGATTTCCATTTCCAAAGAGGAATATACTTATTTCAGGGCAAATAACCCAGTAATAGATGTAATTAGCACTACCTAAAGTGCTCAAGAGTCTTGAGAAAATTAATATGAGAATTTTGAGTTTGAACATATTAGATCACTTCTTAAGCTGTTCACATATCCTATTAAAACAGGGTGTTTTAAGTGCATTAATGCTTTAAACAGGCTTATGGAGAAATAGCTACTCCATGAAGCCAAGCATCAAGAAATGATTCACCTACAAAGAATGGAACAGTCAGTATTAGGAGTGATAGCTTATAAAATATGTTTCTTTGTTACAAACTTTAACAGATTAACAAAGTTGGAAAGGACCTTGTAGGTCATTTAATCCAACCTCATGCCCAAGTACTCTCCATTCCAGTTGATGACTCAGTAGCATTAATGTAAATCTTGCGTCTCTTTATCCTTTCTCCCTCCTTTCCTTCCTTCCTTCCTTCCTTCCTTCCTTCCTTCCTTCCTTCCTTCCTTCCTTCCTTCCTTCCTTCCTTCCTTCTTCTCTCCCTCCCTTCCTTTCTACCCTGTCCTGCCTCTTCCCTTCCTGTGTTAATCAGGCTTATCCCCACTTATTTCATTATCAATCTATCTTTTGTAAAGCCAGCTTGAACATCTGGCACTGTCTTTTTAGGTAGGACTCTAATATGTGTTGTATGATTTTAAGGATGATTTTTGTTTGTGTGAATTAAGGGTATTATGCAACACTGGCGAACAAACCCATCAGGACTAGATTCCAATCCAACTGCGTTTAAAAGACACAGACCACTGTTTTGAAGACAACAAAGTCCATATTTTGAACAGAGAGAATCAGTGGTTTAAAAGAGAGGTTAAAGAGACTGTCAAAATTCAACAGAGGAGGAGGGACATCATCTATCTCCAATCTACAACACAGTCCTTTCAACAGTTCCAAGAAGGCACCACACCCGTTTGCACCACTCAGGTGACCCTGAAGACACAGATAAAATTCCAGGTGACCTTAATTACCTGTTAAAAGAATGCAAATGACCAGCTGTCTGCACGGAGTATAAATCCTTCCATTCCCCACCATCTGGTCAGACCTGAAAAAGCTTCTTGGAATGAGAAGCGAAACATCTTCAAAGACAAATAAGAAAGTTCACTTGCCTCTTGAAAAATCATTTTTGGAACAACCATGACCTGGATGACTGAGAATCTCTACAGACTTTTAGCTATGCAATTTGGGATGAACACCTTTCGAATGGTGTGGGAGTATGAACAGATTTCCAGAGGGATTGCAGACTAGAGCAACCATTAGCACTACTCAGGTGACCTTGAGGACACAAACAAACCCCCAAGTGGCCTCAACAACTCTCTAAAAGGATGAAAATGACCAGCTGTCTGCAAGGAATATAAATTCTTCCATTCCCCACCATCCAGTCAGAGCTGAAGAAGCTTCTTGGATGAGAAGTGAAATGTCTTCAAAGAAAAACCAGAAAGTCCAGTTGCCTCTTGAAAAAAGCACCTTTGGCACATCCATGACCTGGATGACTAAGAATCTCCATAGACATATGTATTATGCAACAGTTTGCATGCTATGTTAAGTCTTCTTTTATGTAGTCTTGACTTTTCCCAATACATTGGTCCTTGTGTTGCTTATAGATCTTCTGGCATAATTTGGTTAGAAACGTAACTGATGATTCTTTTGTTGCTTGCCATATTAGTGTAAATGTTGCCTCTATTCTAATTGGGTAATGACTGCTCTGCTAATCTAAATTCAGTTTGCAGTACCAGGGAAGAGAGTGTTGCTTTCAAATAACTTGGATGTGAAGAATTTCAATATCCAGCTTCCATTTTTATTTAATATTGTTTTACAGTACAGTATGTCCATTAGCAACCTTTAGGATAGAATTTGTGGTTGGAATCTTCTAATGAGTTTGAAGACTTCTAAGAAAACTTTCCTTGTTTTCTAACGCTGTTCTTTTTCTCTTGTAACAAACCACTCTGAAGTGGTTTGTTCAATTCTCTCCTGAGACCTTAGTCTTTCCTCATTTCAACTTCCCTTCTTGTCAACCAATTTTCTCCTCTTTCTTGACATTCAGTTGATTTTCTTTTGTTTCTTGATTGTTGTCAGTATTTCCCCATTCTTAGTGCCTTCTCCATTATCACTAAAGTGATCATTTGCCACCAGCATCTTCTTATATTTCTGGTATCCAATATACCATTTTTTTGCACTATAAGATGGTCTGGAATTTAAGGTGCACCTAGCTTTTGGGGAGGAAAACAAGGGGAAAAAATCAGCCTCAGCATCCATCCAGTATTCATCTGGCTAGCATCCTTGCAGCAAACAGCAAACAGCCTGGTCAGTTTCAGCACGTTATCACAGCCTGATTTAGCATGAGCAGCTGATTGGCAGTTGGATCAGCCTCCCAGAATACTGCCGATCAGCCATTCCAGGTTGCAGGGATTACTGCCGCCCATTGCCACCACCTATCGTCACCACCACCATTCAGGCACGCGGATGCTGAAAATGGTGTGCACAGAGGCCGAAAACAGCTGAAGGGTGGGGGCCAGCAGGTGGATGGAACTTCGGTAACGTTTGTTCTATAAGACGCACAGACATTTCCACCCACTTTTTCAGGGGGGAAATTTCCATCTTATAGTGCAAAAAATACAGTAGATGCCTTCCTGCATTATTTGGAAATCTAGATCACCTAGGATCATCTTCATGCTTTGTGTGATTCTGATGGGTTTTTGTTGTTCAGTCATTAAGTTGTCTTTGCAACCCCATGGACCACAGCATGCTAAGCCCACCAGTTCTCCCCTCTTTCTCTGACTCTGCCCAAACTCATGCTGACCCCATCAATGACACCATCATCTAACCATCTTCTCCTCTATTGTTCCCTTCTCCTTTGGCCTGCCATCTTTCCCAATATTAGATCTTCTCCAATGAATCCTCTCTTCGTTCTGACCAAGGTTTCCTAAGCACACATTTAATCCAAACAACACTTGTTTTGTTTCAATGCTGGGAACTATGCTCATTCCCAGCCCGTAATGAGTCCCAAACAGTCCCTCGAGATAAGCACCCACCTTTCTCTCCTTTGAATTGCTGCCAATAACTAAAGTGCCACACTAACTGTAAAAACCAGCTGAAGTACAAAGTCCACAGAGAGCTTCAAGGTTTAATCCAAACAGAGTGAATGACTTTGCTTCCTGCAAAGGTTTCTCTACCTTTACACCTCCTTTATACCTTATGGGAGGGGCAGTCACTTCCAAGCCTTACTCCCGAGACACCCCTTTCATCTCAGCTACTCTTGCCTTCTGGCAGCTCTGTGCACAGGCACACTGGGAACAGGCTCCCTTGTTCCTCTGCTCATTGCTACCAGACTCTGGAGTCTTCGGAGTCAGCACACCACTCCTTGGCCCCATCTCTACATAGTCCTGGCCCAATCTCTGCATTGGATGCAGGACCCACATCTGAGTCCTCTCCAGACTCCTGGACTGGTCCCCGTTCTTTCCCACTGTCTGATTCCACTGCCATCTGCACAAGCTGCCGGCGAACCACAACACTCTTCTCCAAAAAGTTTTTTATTTTTTAGTTTTTATACATCTTTTTATGTGAGCAACGTGATTCCAGATTATAACAATTTTACATAATCATACTTTCATTTCTACCAATCTTATATAATATCTTCTCATATCATTATCCATTTCGCTTATCTTTAAATAAATTTCCATTTTGTATTTCAATTCATTAATTCAATATCAATATCATTTCATCCAAATATAGATTCCTAGTTCTTTATCCCCTATTATTTCTGTTTTTAGGTTACCACCTATTTTATTTTGCATTACACATCATTCTTGTCCTTAATTTTCCCTAAACCAATCATATAATAATAAACAATCTAAAGAAAAGCAAGAATAAAGCAAAACCAATATATTTAGGATCCACATGGTATATCCCCTCAGTCTATCTAATTTAATAATTCATTCCCCAACTTTAAGCATATTAACATTAAGTAATCAACTTTATATTTTAAGACATATATATTTTAAGGTACCCCCTAAATTGCTAGAATAACTTCCTAATATATCTCATTTCATCTTAACTTTTCTTTTAGTCCTTAATAGTCATTTTCCCTTTTCTACTTAGCCAAAATTTATATATTTTAATACATTTCACTTTTCTTATAATCATTAATAATCAAATTTTCTTACTTACCACTTATCCAAAGTTAGTCTATATATTTTAATACATTTCCATTCCTGTTTTATTCCTCTAATACAAGGGTTCCTAACAGCATAATTCATATACAGATATATATATATATATATATATATATATATATATATATATATATATTCATTCTTAAGTTTTCGTGGGTATTTATATGCATGATATTCAGCTTTGTTCGGGTATTTTCCGAGGTCATTATAGTTGTGCTTTTAAAGTTGTAGCAACGTTTCGGCAGAATCTTATCTGTTATCATCAGGCTTGTGTATTGGGTTCATCTGTGTGTCAGACTTTCACAGCCATTTCAGTTTTAAATTTGGTGCTAGCCTTGTGCTGTGTTAGAATGGTTTTTTCTTCACCCTGATTGGTTGGGAGTCTTGGTCTGTGTTTATTGGTCTTGGAGTTTTGCTGTGTTCTGCTTGATTGGTGTTTCTAATATCTTTTGTTTATTTTGTAGCATTTTTTGGTCTTGATTGGCTAGCAATGTTGTGTTTCTTGTATTGGGTTTTTTTAGTGCGGCTTGGCTTTGGGTGAATGGTGGGCTATCATTTATTAGGAAGCTAGGTTTCATCTGGGTGGCTGGTTGGGGTGTGTTTGAGCACACACACACACACACACACACACACATATGTATATACATACACATACATACACATACACACACATACATATATATATATAGTTATATAATCCTAAAGTAATTTCCAGCAAGTGTAAAAACTAAATGCCAATATACATTCCCATGTGGTATCCCCTTTATACAATCCCTAACCCTTATCTTGAAATCTCGTGATTTAATTTTGGCTATTTCTTTTTAATTTTCTTTTTCTAGGTTTCCCTTCTTTTCTAAATTTCTGCCCAATCCTTTTCAGTTCTCTTTCTTTCTTCTTCTTCTTCTTCTCTTCTCCTTTCTTCTTCTTCCTCCTCCTCCTCCTTCCTCCTCCTCCTCCTCCTTCCTTCCTTCTTCTTCTTCTTCTTCTTCTTTTCTTATTCTTCTTTTCTGGTCTGTCTTTCTTTATGTCTTTTTTAAAATTTTATTCAATTTTATTCAATTTTTAACAATTTTTAAAACAGCTCTTTTCAGTAGACAGCATGTTCCGGTCACACTTTTACATGCAAATATGACAGTAGATCTATATTCATTTTAAGCATTTAACTTCACTTCTAATAATGGCCCTTGTTCTCCATATTTGTCAAGGCTGTTATTGTCCTCTCTTAATTCGTCCTCTCCAAGATTCCTTTGTTCTTCTTCAAACTGTGACTCCATTACTTTACTCAGCAATATCTCAACCAGTCTCATTTTTTTTTCTTTAAGCATATATCTCACAGTTTGGAGCTCCGATTTAAGTCCTTTGCTTATTTCTTCCATTTCTTTAATCTTTTAGGTTATTCTTTATTTTATTAAAAGTCAAGTTTTTTTCTGTTATAGTCTTTGTCAAAAGTCTCAGTTTATCTCACTTTCTCTTTCTTCTGTTTCCTTATCACAATCAACTTCCAAGAATCCCAAAGTTTTGCATTTTTTTATATTTTACTATAATCCCCCCTTCTTTTTTTATGAGCTTCCGGGGTTCTTGTTTGTACAATCAATAGTTTCCCATAGAGACATAAAAGAAGGAAATCTTAAATCTTTAGGTGGTGCTCTATATCACTTTCTTCTTAGAATTCTTTTATTTTAAATCACTTTTCCATAATATTAATATTAAATTTTATCAATTCAAAAGTCCAGCATTTTATCTAATGCCTGATCACTGTCCAATGCTTTCCAAATTTAGTCTCTAATTGTATATAATCCTTTTATTTCCAGTTCTTTCTTTACCTTATATTTTCCTCTTGTTTCTGATTCACCGCTACCACTCTTTCAAACAAGGGCTCCTTCTTTCAGCTTTTTCGGAGTTTTCAAAAAAAAAAAAGTATTTAAAGTCTTTTATCCAGTTACACGCCGCTCACCACTTCCAGCACAAATCTTGTGTCCTGGCAGCTTCCCGTCTTCAGGGCAGCCATTAAGACTGCTGCTTCTCCCTGTCTTCTAGGGGAATTTACCAAGCCAGGGAGGGGAGATGTGGCTCCCCTCAGCCCAGCTGGCAGTCTCCTCCTCCTCCCCCCACCCCTCTGAGGTGGGTCTGATGAATCTGGTCCTTTAAGGACCCCTCCAACAGGGTAAGCACAGATCAAAGCTGCACACAATCATAGTCTCTGGTCCATCGTTGACAAGAACGCCACCAGAAGTCCACAACACTCTTCTCATCTGGTGGCCAAAGTATTTGAGATTCATCTTCAGTGTCTGTCCTTCTGAATAACACTCAGGGTTGATTTCCTTGACTGATTTGATCGGCTTACAGTCCAAAGGAATCTCAAGAGTCTTCCCCAACATCACAATTCAAAAGCATCAATTGTTCAGTGCTTGGCTTTCCTTATGGTCTAACTTTCCCAGATTCCGATGAATACTCTTGGAATAAATCCATGTTGTTCTTTACTTCCATTATGACGAGGAAGGTTGTCAGAATTCTAACAGTCCATTATTTATAACTTAAAAATGCAAATATTTAACATCTTTGCATGAAAAAGTCATGATTTGAGTAATAGGCTTTAAACTTTGCTGAAAATTCAGTAGAGTCCAAATGCAGATGTTTTTTGGATTACACTTCAACAAATTAGATTTCAGCTTTGGATTTTTCTCTGATGAAGTATGAAAATATTTGAGGTCTTCCAAATGTAATAAGGTGACTCCAATTTTCACAGCAAGAAACATTTTTGGCATTCTAATAGCATTTAATCTAACAGCAGAAAGGTTTTAGAAGTATCTCCTGGAAATTTCATGCAATGTTCAAAGGGTGTGGAGATGTTAGATTTTGTTTCTGAAAATGGAACATCATAGTCCATCTATCCAGAGATAACTTCACTATTTTATGTAAGGAAGTTGAAAAACATTGTTTAAAATTTATAGACACTACGCTGGCTCAAAAAATTCCCTCTATACCTAGGAATGAAAAAAGTCATTCTGTTCTATGAAAGCTTAAATTGACAGTACAATTTTGAGCTCTTGAAGCTAAAGTTATTACAATCTGTCAGAGAGCATCACTGGAAGAAGTCTATGCATTGCCTATTAACAATTGTAATCTTTCTGTGAATACCTTGCATTGGTTAGATCTTGCAAGCATGACCTATTTTGTTTCAAAATAGCTTCCAAATACATATACTAGGCTATAATGGATCATGTATATTCAGGATCAGTTACAGTCATATTTCCAATGCGTATTCTTAATTTAATGCTTTCCTCAATATCAGACTAAGGCAGGAAAAATAGCACCGCGAATTCACTGGAAACCTTCCGTACTGAACAGAACAAATTGTATGATTAGCTGCTTGGTAAAGATGTAGAGTGCTTAAGCCAACATTTACACATATTTGTCAAAGTTACACAGGGTTTTGTAAAACTTTCAGATAAAGAACCTGAGGACCAGCTGTGAAGTGCTTTTCATTGTGAGGTTTGGTTACATTGGGTCTAATAGGCCTTAAATAAGATGAATGTTGGTTGAGCTGAGATGCTACCGTCGTTGCTCAGCAACCGTTATGGGCTTCATGCCTGTGTGCTGTATGTGATATTGAGGATGGATAATAACACTTTTAGAGAAAAAGCATGCTAGCGTTCTGCAAGGAATTGCCTCACTTTCCTTCTCTTGGAAGACGTAAACTGAAATCCCAAGAGAAAAACTCAAAAGCTATCTAAAAACAATAGCGACATTTATTCATTTTATCAGGCCTCAACATTTATTTATTGATGAAGTTTTGTTGCTATCTATCTGTCTGTCTGTCTATCTATCTATCTATCTATCTATCTATCTATCTATCTATCTAATTTTCTAAGACTCATTTTGACTCCTATGGATTGAGTGAAGTAACAAGATGCCCAAACCTTCATCCCTGCTCGATATCTTGAAACGAACGCTCTCGTGAAAAATCCGATAAACACTCCATTCCCATTTCTACAGAATACAGGTAGTTCTTGACTTACCACTGCAATTGAGCCTAAATTTTCTGTTGCCAAATGAGGCATTTGTTAAGTGAGTCGTGTCCCATTTTACAACTTTTCTTACCAGGGTTGTTAAGTGAATCTTAATCTTCCCTGTGGATTTTGCTTGTCAGAAGGTTGCAAAAGGTGACAAACACCACCACCACCCTGGGGCACTGCAACCATCATAAATATGAGTCAGTTGCCAAGCGTCTGAATTTTGATCACGTGACCATTGGGGACGCTGCAATGGTCATATAAGTGAAAAACTGGTCCTACGTCACTTTTTCCGATGCTGTTGTAACTGCAAATGATCACTACCATCTTTCCCCCAAATAAGACCCCGTCTTATATATATATTTGCCACCAAAAAAAGGCACCAGGTCTTATTTTTCGGGAGTGAGTGGCATCCACTGACTCACCTCAATGCGTGCATTGCCCCTGTCCTCTTTTTTGCTGTCAGAGGCCTTAGAAACTTCTTCACCCGACAAGACCAGCAAGGCTTTCCTGAAGGCCTCTGTAGCCAATAACAGAGCTCTAGATTGATCCGGAGCTCCATAATTGGCTACAGAGGTTTTCAGGAAAGGCCTTTCGAAAAAGTCTCTTCAGCCAAACTCTGTTATCGGCTACAGAGGCCTTCAGGAACGTTTTGCTGGCTGCAGCAAAAGAAATGGGCTGAGGTGTGTGAGGCCTGGCTGCAACTATCTGAAGATAAGTAGTAGGGAAGCTCTACTCCCCATCCCCACCCTAGCTTAAGTTTTACCCATGCACCCTGGAGTAGGTGGAGCTTATTTTGGGGGTAGGACTTATATTGGACGCACGTGTAAAAATCAAGCTAGGATTTACTTTCTGAGTAGGTTGTATTTTGGGGAAAACACGATAGATGAAATGTTGCAGGTCAAGGACTACCTTATTGTATAGGGAGCCATTATGTAAAATAACATTCTATATGACATTTCTGCAAAACAAACAAACAAACAAAAAACCACAGCAAGAAAGGGAAAAATTGAAATGGACACTTGCATCTTTTGTCAACAAAACATTGATAGAATATGGAGAAAGGTCTGAACTAGAAATGAAGCATGAAATACATTAGTCTGAGATAGGATGTGCTGATGTGGGCGCATACATAGCTGTCCTCCATCCTAAGAATAGGAATAGTAAGCCCATCCAGATATACATAATCCTTGACTTACAATGATTAATTTACCAACCACTATTTATTGATTTGTATCCTGCCTGCATTGTTTTTACAAATAACTCAAGGGGACAAACATATCCCTCACAATTTCCCCCTTTTATTGTCCCCATGACACCAACCCTGTCTGGTGAGTTGCCCAAAATCACTCAGCCTGGTTTCATGGCTAAGGTGGGACTAGAACTCACTGTCTCCTGGGGATTGGCTTGGAGTTACCCAGTTGGCTTTCATGCCTAAGGCAGGACTAGAACTCACAATCTCCCACTTTCTAGCCTGGGGATCTTAAACCACTAGACCAAACTGAACCACTAGAACAAATGTGGCATTCAGGTCTTTCTAAGTTTCTTTTTCTCACTGTTGTCCCTCTGGATGGACCTCCTTCTCTTGTCTGATTGCTCCCTAGGCAATATCTCTTCCCCTCGTCCCTAAATTCACTCTCATGTACCATTACACCTCAGTGCACATTCGTGACAATTGATTACGTACCATCAAGTCAATATTGACTCTTAGTGACCACATAGATAGATATCCACCAGAAGAATCACAAGCATATATTAGCATGTCCCAAATGTTATTCCCACAAGTTCCTGAGGTTATATGAGCTCAGAAAAACTGCTTCAAGTCAACCACTACCTGTCAGGCACTGGGGAAATCAGAGATTCAGGCAGTTCAAATGAATATGAAGATGTATTGCAAGCTTAAGATTTCTACAAGAATCTGACCAACTAACAGTCAAGGGAAATGAGCGGGAGATGAGAAAGGCATTCAAGGTGGGCTGACATTAGATCTCTTGTGGGTATGCAGGGACTTGTGACTTATGATGGGTTTGATCCCTCCTTCAGGCTCAATTTGGTTATCTCATATACTACTTGCTGTATTAACTGGAAGCTTAAACCTGCATCCTACTGGTCCATTGTAAGTGTGTAGTGATAGTATATTATGCCACAGTATTGCACACTTAGAACATTACAGAGGATATTTCTTATTGTCTTATTGTCTTTATTTTTTAACACACCCTTCTGCTCACTCGTTGTTGGATATTCCGCACTTAAATACCATCTCGAGCATTGTAAATCATCCTTTCCTACATCCCAAAATTAGCAGGCTGTTTCAAGAAGTTTCATTTATAGCATGAAAAATCTAGTGATTGGTTGATAGGGGTAATTCATCACTTAGCGTTCTTTCTCTTCCTTTTGAGTGGTTATTCACAGCAACACTACAGATAATTTGGAGAAACCAGAACAGCGGTGATGAAGGAAAAGGACAAATGCATCTGGAGGAGACAATGGAAGAAATTGCCTCTTTTTGCATTAGCTGGCTCAAGTCTCCTTCAGCTCTAATTTTGTTACTAATTGTTCCTTTGATTATTATTTTTCTTAGTTGCACAGATGCTGATCATGAAGAATAGCTCTGTAATAACCAAGTATTGAAGTAACTGGTGGCTGAAAGTGTTCAATTTCTTTGAATATTTTGAGGTTAGATACAGATTAACAGAGTTGGAAGGGGACTTGAAGATCATCTAGTCCAACCCCCCTGCCCAAGCAGACTCTACACCATTTTTGACAGATGGCAGCCCAGGCTCTTCTTGAAAGCTTCCAGTGATGAAGCTCCCACAACTTCTGAAGGCAACTTCTGTTCCACTGGTTAGTTGTTCTCACTGTTGGAATATTTCTCCTATTTCCAGATGGAATCTGTTAAGTTTGCATTGAAGAGTCAGATGCGAAGAGCTTCAGTGAAGAGTTTATTTAGTGACTACAGCTCGAATGGACCCAACTTGGCTGGGCTACGGCTGCTACTTATAGCCAGCAGCCGTAGTTGCCAGCCAATCAGAGTGCAGGGTTTTCCCGCACTATTTAAACCAATCCTATTTGACATTTTACAAGAACAGTTCAAATAAACCAATAAATTTAAACCACATACATAACATGAACATGTCAAACCATTTGTACACATGACATTCAAACCTACATACATAACACCACTAGGTTCAGTCCATACCAAACCCCAACCTATCTAATGTATTCTTTTAAATAGGTGGGGCTCTTACGTGTACGTTGAGACCTTCGTGGTTCAGAAGTTTTAACATTCTCACCCAGTGAGAGAGGAAATGTGTCTGCTGAGATTTCCCCGCTGAGACTTCCTGTGAAAGAAGACCCTGTTTGATTGTTAGAATCTGGTCTCTCCTCCCAACCCATCTCCAGCCCAATGTCAGCACCCAAGTCAGGTAGTGATGTGCAATCTTCCACTTCTAAGGATGGATTTTGGCATTGTGACAGGTTTTGGAATGGTTACTGTCGTAATGGCTCGTTACACATGGGGTGGATTCTTGCTTGCTGATTTTCCTCCTGTTCCTCCCCTTCCCCCCTAGAATTGACATCAGGTGAGGGAACTAGAAAGGCACAAGTGCGATGTTCCTGAGAGAACCTGGATCTAAGTTGATCAATGTGCCTGCTCCAAAGGAGTCCATCCTCTGTTTTCACCCTGTAAGAACGAGGGCCTGTGATTTGAGTTATCTCAGCAGGAATCCACAAAGGTTCACCCATAAGGTTCTTAGCATAAACAGAATCACCCACACTGAATGTGCGAACTTTGGAAGTGGAATCTAGTGGTGCGTCGGGTGCGTAAGTGGGATGAAGGCGGTCAAGGGAAGACCTAAGTTTCCTACCCATCAAAAACTCTGCTGGGGATAAGTTATTAGATGGGTTAGGAGTGATGTGCTGAACACTAAGAAGTTTTTCAACTTTCTCAGTGATGTCCCCAGGACCCAGTTGCTGAAGCTTCTCCTTGGTAAAATGTACCATGCGTTCAGCCCGGCCGTTAGCCGAAGGGTGCCCAGGGGCAGTAAGGGCATGTCTGATACCCTGTTGTGCTAAATAGGATTCAAAAGGTTGGATGTAAATTGAGGGCCATTGTCAGAGACAAGGACATCAGGTAACCCGTGGGTTACAAAAAGTTTTTTGAGCTGCTTGATGACAGCATCAGTTGTGGTGGATGCCATAGGGATTACCTCTAGCCATTTGGAATATGCATCTACTATAATAAGAAAGGTGTGCCCTCTGGTAGGGCCTCGAAATCAATGTGAATCCTAGACCATGGGCCCCTAGGACATTCCCATTCCTGTTTGGGGGCGAGAGGTGGGGCAGGCCTGACTACCTGACAGTTGGGACAAGATGCAACCCAGTTTTCAACCATTTTGTCAATACCTGGCCACCATACATAACTCCTGGCCAATCCCTTCATCCTTACAATACCAGGATGACCCTCATGTAACATTTCCAAAACCTCTCTTTGCAGTTTTGCAGGAATAACCACCCTGTTACCCCACAAAATACATCCTCTTAATACAGATAATTCAGTTTGCCTGGACTTAAAAGGTTGAGCCAGGTGAGGTAGATCTTGAAAAGGCCAACCTTTCTTAATCCAGCCTATAACAGGAGCCAATAAAGTGTCTTTGGCAGTCTCTCTGGAAATTTCAGCAGCATGCACTGGAAGCTTGGCAACAGTTTCTAGGAAAAAGGTGTGTGTTTCAGGTTCAAAGTCCTCCTTGTGGCAAGGAAGTGGGCAACGACTCAGTGCATGTCCAATGTCCTTGCCAGGCTTGTGGATAAGTTTGTATGAATAAGCAGCAAGAAATTTAGTCCATCTCAGCATTCTTGGTGACAGGATAGTAGGTGTAGGTTTGTCTCCTGCCACAATGCCTAACAAAGGTTTGTGATCTGTAACAATGGTAAATGTTCTCCCATACAGATATTCATGAAATTTCTTAACAGCTGCAACAATTGCCAAGGCTTCCTTGTCCAGTTGGCTGTAGTCTGCTTTAGTCAAAGTGCGAGAGTAAAATGCAATAGGGGCTTCTCTCCCACTGGGAAGCCTGTGGCTCAAAAACCCCCCCCACTCCAAAGGGAGATGCATCACAAGTCAGTACAACAGGCAAATTCTCAGAGAACTGTATCAGTACAGCATCAGACGTGATTAGTCTTTTAATACTGTTAAATGCTGATTGTTCCTTCCTCCCCCAGACCCAAACAGACTTTTTGTCAAGTAATCTGTGCAATGGTTCTGCAATGGTTGCCTTCTGAGGTAGGAACATGTGATAAAAGTTAATGAGTCCAAGGAAGGCTTGCAAATCTGTTTTGCATTTAGGTCTAGGGGCTTCTTTGATTGCTTGAACCTTGGCATCGGTAGGGTGGATGCCATGCTTGTCAATCATATAGCCCAGGAACTCAACCTTGTCAGTTTTAAGAGTGCATTTTTCTTCCTTGACTTTTAACCCCGCTTTCCTGAATCTGGTAAGGACTTCACTGAGTCTTTCTTGTAACTGAGTGTCATTTTCAGCAGAGATTAACACATCATCAAAGTAAGGCACTACCTCGGCAGTCCTTGGAGCATCCTTTCCATAAGGCTTTGAAAGATGCCTGGTGCCACAGTTACTCCAAATTGTAACCTTTTACATTTGAAGGCACCTCTATGAGTCACAATGGTTTGGGCCTCTGCAGTGGCATCATCAACTATTAGTTGTTGATATGCCTGGGCCAGATCCAATTTGGCAAAGACTGTACCCCTGCCAAGTGAATGTAACAGATGATGCACCACTGGAACTGGGTATGCACTCTGCTGCAGCGCATGGTTCAGTCTCCCTTTATAGTCTCCACAGATTCTTACTGACCCATCAGTCTTGACTGGTGTGACTATGGGTGTCTCCCATCTGGAGTGGTCAGTGGGCTCTAAAACCCCTTGAGCTATTAATTTGTCTAATTGTGCATCAATTTTTTCCTTTAAAGCAAATGGAACCCTTCTGGGCTTTAAACGAATTGGGGGCACCCTGGGATCTAGGTTGAAAGTGATAGGGGTCCCCATATACTTGCCCAATCCGTTGCTGAAGACCTCTGGAAACTCATACTTCAAGGCCTCCTCCCATTCAGAGTTGCTCACGTGATTGATGCCAGTCACCTCAATGCCTAGTGGATTGAACCACTCAAGTCCCAGCAAGCTTGAGCAATCCTTGTCCATGATGGTCAGGGGCAAACGTTTGGTGTGGCCTTTAAACTTCACGTTGAATTCTCTTGTTCCAACTACTGGAATCTTGTTCCCTTGGTAGTCTTTAAGAGTCAGTGCTTGCTTCTGGAAATGTTTCTTCTGAATGTTGGGAAGTAGCCTGTGAATAGTGTCCCGTGACACAATAGATAAATAGGAGCCTGAGTCCACTTCCATTTGGCAGGGCCTTCCTTCAATTAGTACCTTCACATGTACTTTTCTGCTTCTCAAGGGTGAAGAATGACCAATGGTGACTGTTTGATGAGTTTCATTCTTCCCATTTGCTTCTGAGTTGCGCCCCATTTTCTCACTGATGTTGTTGGGCTTGAAATCTTTGTCAGGAAACTTTCTTCTGTGTGGAGGAGTTCTGGATGATTTGCAGACTCTTGCTGAATGACCTCTTTTTTCACAACGAAGGCAGATGGTATCAAGAAACTTGCATTCAGTGCGGGGGTCCCCCCCCGACAACCTCTGCAATAAAAGTCTTGCCTTTTTCTTCCCAGGTCTTTCTTTTTCTTTTCCATTCTGAGTCTATAAATTCCTTCCTCCACCTCACTACAGTCTGATTCAGAATCTATCTGCTCGCAATGAGTTGTTGTGGACTTTTCCACATCAGGATGGCTTGAGGCCTTGTTAATTTTCTTCATGGCTGCCACTGAGGACTTAGTGGCTTCTGCTGAGGAGGCCTCTTTTATGGCCTCCTTTAACGTGATCTTAGGTTTTAATAATAATTTGCTCTGAAGCACCTTGTCTTTGAGGCCTAGAACAAACCGATCGCGCATGGCCTCCTCCAAGCTGTTAAACTCGCATGCACCCCCAATGTCTCTTAAGCTTGCCACGAAGTTGTTAACGTTTTCGCTTTCCCCTTGATCCTGACGGTAAAACTTGTGTCTCTTAATGAGGCATGATACTTGTGGGGCGTAATGGGCTCTTAAAAGCTTTTCTAAATCAGGCCATTCCATTACCTTCACGTCTGCAGCTCCTGCCAATGCCTTCACCATCTTGAAGACTGGCGGACCACAGTGCGTAAGGAAGACCGCCCTCTTCCGCTTCTCGGAGATGTCGGCGAGGTTGTTTCCTTCCAAATACATTTGGAAGCGATCTGCATACGATTCCCAGTCTTCTGCCGCCGGATCGAACGGGGCTGGGGGGGTGTTCAGCACAGCCATCTCACTCTTCTGCTTGTCTTCCGTGTCGTCTTCTCTTCAGGGGAATCCCACCTTCGTCGCCAGTGTTAAGTTTGCATTGAAGAGTCAGACGCGAAGAGCTTCAGTGAAGAGTTTATCTAGTGACTACAGCTCGAATGGACCCAACTTGGCTGGGCTGCAGCTGCTACTTATAGCCAGCAGCCATAGTTGCCAGTCAATCAGAGTGCAGGGTTTTCCCGCACTTTTTAAACCAATCCTATTTGACATTTTACAAGAACAATTCAAACTAAAGCAATGACATTCAAACCTACATACATAACAGAATCTCTCCTTGTTCAGGTGTCTTGGAAAATAGCTTGAACCCTTTCTTTCTGTGGAGCCCCTCAAATATTGAAAGACTGCTATCATGTCTCCCCAGTCCTTCTCTTCACTAGACTAGCCATGCCCAGTTCCTGCAACCGTTCATCATGTTTTAGCCTCCAGTCCCCTAATCATCTTGGTTGCTCTTCTCTGCACTCTTTCTAAAGTCTCAAACTCCTTTTTATAGTGAGGTGACCAAAACTGGATTCAGTACTCTAGGTGTGGTCTTTCTAAGGCTTTATAGAGTGGTATTAGTACCTCTCTTGATCTTGATTGTATCCCTCTGTTCATGCAATTTAGGATTGCATTGGCTTTTTTGTCTGCTGCCGCACACATTCAGTCCTTCCTTCTCCCCCAAAAGACAGCATAGAAAGTTATGAGTCCTTCTGTTCTCAGCCAATGAGTGATGTGGAAAAGAGGTGGTTATCAGCACAGCTAGTTATTGCTTACAACCATTCATTTAGTGATCCTTCAAAGTTACTACAGCACTGAAAAAGTGACTTATGACCATTTTTCATACTTATGACTGTTGCAGCATCTTCAGTCTCCAGGATCAATGTACACTGGTTTGGTGACCAACCTAGATTGGATCCTGTAACTACAGACTCTTGCAAACTGCCAAAGGAGTTTCAAACCTTTATTAATTGTGAGTTCTTTAAGGCAGAGTCTTTGAATGATCTCAAATGGTTCCTTCTAGGTTCTTTATCATCTGAGCTCAGTTCCCATTTATAAAATAAGCCTTCAACGGTCTTTCTTTGTATCTTCTCCTTTCCCTTTCTTCCTTATAGACAGGGGTGGGATTCCACCGGTTTGGATTGGTTCGGGCAAACTAGTTGTTCCAGTGATCATCTGGCCCCACTCCTGCCCTAGTCTGTCCTTCATTTCTGTGTTTTGCAGCTCAGCTGAGGTGTGCGGCACAACGGATTGCCATGCCTCAGCTGTTTTACTCACTGGGGCTGTAGTAGAAGGTAAGTATTAGAGCAAAAAATGGGCAGTATTCAAATGCTGTGCGCATGCGCTCACCCAACTAATTGTTACACAGGTTGGATCCCACCTCTGCTCATAGTCTCTTGCAACACTAAATGAGAGATGCTGCGTGGACCTATGGCACCAATATTAGGACTGTAGATGCTTCCAAAATTGGGGGAGGAGAAGCCTAGCAGGTTTCCATTAGATCCATTTATCCTCATTCAGGTTTTCACCCAAGGATTCCATTGGCTTTTTTAAAAATACAATGTTTTTTTTTCTATGGCATCTCCTTCAATTTGCAAATCTGCTTAGATGGAGGGATTCCCTAGATGTTTTCTCAAATCAATGCATCCTTAACAAGTTTCTGACAACCATAGTAACAGCGTTCACATTATTGTTATTTGGAATCATTGGGAAAAATATATATTATCACATGACAAAGTGATCCATATCATGGTTCAGATTGTCATCTCCAGCTGTAGAAATTGTGCAAGTCATGTTTCCATTTTTCAGAGTGCCAAGTGAGATTAAAATCACTTTCCCAGCCACAATTTCTAGCTATATTTTAAAATAGCCTTCAGGTGTCTTTTGATTCACTGCCTAAAGTACAGCTTCTTGTATACATGATAAGTATTCTTCAAAAATAGAAAAAGCAGAATCTTTCCCTGTATAATTTTTACTGCTTTTACACAGTGCTACATGCGAGTCATGGAAAAATCATTTCTGCCTCATTAATGTAGAATTCTTTATTGGCCAAGTCTCATTGGACACACAAGGAATTTGTCTTCAGTGCATAAGCTTTCAGTGTACATTAAAGATATAAGTAATAAATCATGATCATAGTAATTATAAATACATTCATTATGAATCATAGGATACAACACTTAGTGATAGTCATAGGATACTAAATAAGCAATCAAATCATACTAAGAAACTAAATAAAACAATATAAATTGTAAGGATACTAGCAATGAAGTTATAGTCATAAATAGAAAAGGAGATAGGTACTAGGAAGGATGAGAAGAATAATAGTAATACAGTCTTAATAAACAACATTACATAGCAACTGCGTTCTCTTCGCTGATGATGTAAAGCTATTCAACATCACAGACAATACTGCTACCCTTCAAAAAGACCTCGACTATGTATCAGAATGGTCAAACAAATGGCAACTTCAAATCTCAACAAATAAATGCTCTGTCTTACATATTGGCAAAAAAATCAGAAAATAAAATACAAGCTGAATAGTCCAAAGTTTGATGATCCAAACTCTGTCAAGGACCTTGGAATACTCATCTCTAATGATCTAACTGCTAGAGCCCACTGTAACTACATAGGCAAAAAAGCATTAAGAGTCGTTAACCTAATCCTACGTAGCTTTTTCTCTGGTAATAACACACTACTAACTAGGGCATACAAAACATTTGCTAGACCAATACTCGAATACAGCTCATCAGTCTGGAACCCACATTACGTATCTGATATCAACACAGTTGAGAAAGTCCAGAAATATTTCACAAGAAGAGTTCTCCACTCCTCTACTCGTTGCAGAATACCTTATGCCACCAGACTCGAAATTCTAGACCTAGAAAACCTAGAACTATGCCATCTTCGGTCTGATCTAAGTATAGTATATAAAATCGTACATTGCAATGTCCTTCCAGTCAGTGAAAACTTCAGCTTCAACCATAACAATACAAGAGCACACAATAGATACAAACTCATGGTTAACCGCACCAAATTTGATTTCACGAAATACGACTTCAGCAACAGAGTGGTCAATGTCTGGAATACTCTACCTGACTCTGTGGTTTCTTCCCCAAAACCCAAAAACTTTAACCTTAGACTTTCTACTATTGACCTCACCCCTTTCCTAAGTGGTCTGTAGGGGGCATGCATAAGTACACCAACGTGCTTACCATCCCTGCCCTATTGTTTCTTTTATTTCTCTTATATGTATTCATTTCTTGTATTCACAGCTATGTTTATCCTTATACCTATTATCTTGTAAGTGATTGACAAATCAAAATAAATAAAAATTAAATAAATAAAATAGTTTATCAATGTTGTGGGAATTAGTTGTTTAGCAGAGTGATGGCATTTGGGAAAAAAACTGTCCTTGTGTCTTGTTGTTCTGGTGTGCAGTGCCGTAGTGTCATTTTGAGGGTAGAAGTTGAAACAATTTATGTCCAGGATGTGAGGAGTCTGTAGATATTTTCACAGCCCTCTTTTTGACTCATGCAGTATACAGGTCCTCAATGGAAGGCAGGTTGGTTGCAATTTTTTTCCCTGCAGTTCTAATTATCCGTTGAAGTCTGTGTCTGTCTTGTTTGATTGTGGGGCCAAAGAAGACTTTTTAAGTTCCTTTTGTTTTGTTTCAAAAAGGGCAGCAGATGAGGTCTCATCAGTTCCCACTCTCACCTGTCTTCTGAAAAATGTAGAAAAAAACTAGTGATGACAGTTTTGTTGCAATCAGGTAAAGTAAGAACAGAATGTTAATTAGATCTCAAGTTGTCTTAACCCAAGTAAAGACAATTGAAAGGGATGGAAAGAAAGCAATTCTCCCTGTTAGGGTTTTAATTGGCTTAAGGGGAAAATGAAAGGAAATTTGGGGTGGGGGAATGATTCAGTAAGCCTGCAGATCTCAACATCTTTAGGAGCTACGGCTGGATAAAATATAATAATTTCAAATCAATAGAAGAATACAGGAAGAAAAACACGGTAGGACATCCTGATTTGAGGAGTATATCAAGGAGTAGATCCATTAAGAAAATAGATCAGGGGTCTTCAAACTTGACAGCTTTAAGACTTGTGGACTTCAACTCCCAGAATTCCTCCTCCAGTCATGTTAGCTCAGGAATTCTGGGAGTTGAAGTCCATAAGTCTTAAACTTGCCAAGTTTGAAGACCCTTGGAATAGAGAAAGGATGAGATAATAGCTGCAGTCTTAGATACTGGGATAATTGATATAAAATAACATATTTTTGCTGTACTTTATTTGTATTTGTTTATAGGTTTTGCATACTTTTATCCTTTTAACATTGTAAGCCACTCAGAGTTGCCCTGTAGTAAAATGGGTGCCCAATAAAGTTAATGTCAAAATTGAACCCTTTTGCTTCTTTCAAAATTTAATGTCTTTCAACTTGCCAATGAACTTGGGGGAGGGAAGGGGGAAATGGAATGCCAAGAATGTATGCTGAGATTGTAAAAGCATCAAGGTCACCACTGCAGATGCTGGTGACAGACAGAAACTGTTCCCATAACAAATGGACATCTCATAATTGGACAATGTGATCACCCAGGGATGGGGAAATGGGGAAGCTCTTGTTCAACTAGGCAAGCAATTGTGCGGGAAAACCAGAGCTGGCTTTGTTTCTTCAGTACCAATATGGTGTATCCAATAAAGTTTTACTTTGGGAATTTTTGAGAGTGTTTCCTTGATTTGGGTTCTTAAGTTGTACAGTTCATTTAATACATTTAAAAATGTGCCTTCACATCCAAGAAGCATGACCATTCCATCAGGAGATGCATTTGTTACACTCTATATTTTTCAGCATAGGGATGTGAAACCATCGATTATGCTTTTGTTTCACAGTAGATAGGAAGACGAGTGGTTGAGGGGTAATGGCATCTTTGCAGGAATCAAAAGGTGACATAATGGTAGGAATGGCATTGCTATCCAGGCCCCACCCCTTTTGAGAAAAGAGGTGGAGCTTGATTTGTGATACTACTTTCAGCCAGGGGTGGGATTCAAAAATCCCAGCAACCGGTTCGCTGCCCGGTTGCTAGGTGGGCATGGCCATGGTGGGTGTGGCCTACCAGAACTTCCAGGAGGGCCATTTTTCACCTTCCCAAGGGTCCAGAGGTTTGCCCCGGGCCTCTGGGTGGGCAAAAATGGCCTCCTCCCAGGCTCTGGAGGCCCACCAGAAGCTGGAAAGACTCATTTCTGGACTTCTGGAAGGCCCATTTTTCCCCCTCCCAGAGCTTCCGCGCATACCCTGCACTTAACTCCATCACATGGAGCCTCCTGGAGGGGCAGAATGGGTGGGTGGGCCAGCTGGTTGGTTGAAATACCAGTTCGGCAAACCAGATGAACACTTAACATCTGGTTCACCCAAACAGGTCTAAACCGGTAGAATCCCACCCCTGCTTTCAGCTCTTGTGCTTGTTTGTTTGTTTGTTCTTCTTATCCTTACTCCTCTGAGGATCCTGTGAGCACAATTGCAAAGTAGTTTAAGGCCAGATACCAATCAGGGCATCAGTGGTATCCATCCTCAGAAGGAGCTGATAGTTCATCTCTATCTTAACTATTATACATTTTTCTTGAATATATCAACTATTTGATTCCCTCAATTGTCATGTATGTACAGTATGTGTGTGTGTCTTGTCCAGTAAAGTGAGTTCTTCTTGGACCACATAGTTTAAACATATGAGAACGAGGGGAAGAAAACCGATGGTTCGTGACCTTATTCTAACGTGAAGCTATCTGAAGTAAGACGAGCCCAATAGGTTTAATCCAAAAAAGCTTCTTTATTCAGTACAAAGCAAAAGGCAATAAACAGTTCCAAAAAAGCATACCAAGTAGTTTGTTCTTCTTTAAAAGTCCTTAGAGTCCATATCATTTAACGATCACCTGTGAGACCGGAGTTCCAAAATCCCTCCCTCGGAAGGGGGAGCAAGACACTTCCAGCTGTGGAGTTGCTGCTTGCTTGGAGTTGAATTAGGAACTGGAACTGAACTGGAACTTGCTGGGAACTGGAACTGAACTGAAACTGAATAGTTGCCCACGAGGCAGCTCCTTATATACACCTGAGCCAGGTGAGGTGGGGCTAAGAAAAGCCCGGGAAAGTTCAAACTACAGCTGTGCTGTGATTGGCTCATTTGAATTTTCAAAACCTGAGCCAGTGGAAAGAGCACAGCACCACGTGGAAATTCCTTCCACAAAACACAATCTATCTATAGAGGCAGAGAATCTTAAAATTAACTTCTGGGTCCATTGCTCAAAAATATCCTTCAATACATTCAATGGTAAAATATTTTGTTCCATTTTCATATTAATACATCAAATGTAAGCACACTTCTCCTTTAATTATAACCTGTAGCTCCTTCTGATTCCCTCTAAGGAACCTTGTTCCAAATTCAGAACAAAACGACCCCTTTTGCCTTCATACATAGCATCTTTGTTTTCATTCATTCATTCATTCATTCATTCATTCAGCAATCAAACTTCTTAACTACCATCTTCCTCATAAAGAGGTTCTGGGCAGATAACTTTCCTAAACTAGATGTTAAGAACTTAAGGGACCTAGTGCATATTCTTTAAACTAAGAACGCATTGCTTAAAATAAAAGCTAAATACAGAAAAATCAAAATGTTTTTTCCAAGAAGAAAAACACCACATGAAAAAGAGCACAAATTCAAATCTTCAGATGTTAGAAGGCCATTTTCCTTTGGAACTGAAGTGCTTTTAAGGTTCAGATTCTAATTTAAAGTGATTGGCAAAAATCACTGACCTTGTAAGATAAAAGATATTTTGAAATAACGAGCCTTTTGAAATAATGTTTTCCTTTACTCCATAAACATTACAGAAGTCATTGAAGTCCTTTAATAATAATCATTTACTTTTGTGATCATAGATAAATAGAGAGTCAGCATGTCTGTCTTCTCATGGGGAAAACCTTCACTAGTAATTCTAATGCACTTGTTTAAATTTTTTAATATAACTTCATTACAGATGTTTAATAAGAATTAAAAAACTAACCCAAACTAATATAAAGTAAGAATAAACAAAGAAAAGAAAAGTAACCAAGCAGGAATGCAAGAAAGAAAAAGGGAGAATATAAAGAAATAGCTTCTCATTTTTTATATAGCAGTTATAAGTTCAATTCTAAGTTTATCTCTTATTCTATGGTTACGATAAAGCTCTCTTCTTTCTATAAACTATCCTGTGTAATCATCAAAACTATAAATCATAACATCATTTTTCTCTGCTTCACACAAGAAGTCTATAAGGGGTTTCTACTCAGTATTAAACATAGATAATGTCATTTCTCTGATCAAAGAATAAAATTTAGCCATCTCCACAAGTTCTGCCATCTTTACCAACCATCCCTCCATTGTGGGTAATACTGAATTTTTCCATGTTTAGTGATATAATCAAAAAAAGATCTAAAGGACAAGTTTGGAGCCATTAATTTGAAGCTAACTGAGGATTTCCAAATAGTTCTGCCCCACACAGCTGTTTTCCAGATGTGTTGATGGGGGGGTGTTACGAAGAGTAACCAAGGCCCGTCAGAGACATTGGTTTGGGATTCTTTTTCTCACAATAAAATAGAATTCATGTTGAAAGTTAATGGGATTTAAACCAGGCAAGTGCACATATAAATGTAGAACATAGAATAACAGAGTTGTTATTAACAGAGTTGGAAGGAACCTTGAAGGTCATCTATCTGTACAAGTAGGAGAGTCTATACCATTTCAGACAAGTGGCTGTCCAGTCTCTTCTTGAAAGCCTCCAGTGATGGGGCACCCAAAACTTCTGAAGGCAAGGCATTCCACAGATTGATTGTTCTCACCATTACTCCTTAGTTCTAGGTTGCTTGATTAGATTCCTGTTCTGACTTAGGCTTCTCCAACAGCATGAAGCCAAGTCCTCGTCCTGATAAACCCCTTTTATTTAATATACAGTGAATTCCTCTCCAGCAAAGTCTCAGCCAACAGCCTTTCAAGATAGGTCACAATTACAGACCTTTAACAGTCTTGGAGAGTGGCCAGGCCGATACCTTTCAGATGCCACAATACTTGGCAAGAATGTAGGAATGAACTAATTGTCTCCTGCAAAATCCCACTCCCCTTTCACTCCTCTTTTATTCCCTATGGGAAGGTCCATTCACCATCCACCTGTGGCTTTACTCCCAAGTTGACCCTTGTTCTTTAGCTGTTCCCTTCTTCTGGCAGCTCTGCGCATGCACATACTGGGAACAGGCTTCAGCTGTTCTTCTGCCCCACTGATGTCTGAGTCTGAAGGCAGCTGGTAACTGTCAGATGGCCTTGGCCCCATCTGTGCCTCCAAGCCTTCGTCGGACTCCAGGACTGGCCCATGTTCCTCCCCAACCTCTTCACTATCTGAGTCTGCTGCCAGCTCCACTGGCTGCTGACGCCACAACATTTCCATCCATTCCTGTCTTATCTTCTAGTGTTTTGGAAAATAAGTTGATGTTGACCCCTTCATCTTTGTGACAACCCCTCAAAGGCTGGAATGCTGCAATCATATCACCCCTACGCCTTCATTTCACCAGTCTAGACATTACCCAGTTCCTACAACCATTCTTCATATGTCTTAATCTCCAGCTCCCTGGTCATCTCTGTTGCTGTTCTCTGCACTCTTTCAAGAGTCTCTATCTCTTTTTTATACCTTGGCAATCAAAACAGGATGCAGTATTCCAAGTGTGGCCATTCCAAGGCTAATACTTAATCTGTTCTAGATTCTATTTCTCTGTTAATTGGCTCTGTTAATTGGCCCTTTTCACTGCTACTGCACACTGTTGGCTCATATTTAAGTCATTGTCCATTTGGAATCCAAGATCCTTCTCACAGTTACTAGCATTGAGCCAGTTTGACCTAGTCTGTAGCTGTACCATCAGGAGTGGTATTCAGCAGATTCTGACCAGTTCTGGAGAACTGGCAAATCCCACCTCTGACTGGCCCCACCCCCATCTAATCTCCACCTCCTAAATCCCAGCTGATCATCTGGGTCTTCTTTCATTGCCCTGCACAGGAGAATGGAGCTGGAAAGCAGGTTAGTGGGGTGGGGAGGGAAGGGGATTTTGCAGTAACCTTCTGCCAAGAATGAGGAGGGAATGGAGATTTTGCAGTATCCCTCCCCTGCCACACCCACCAAGCCACACCCATAGAACTGATAGTAAAATATTTTGAATCCCACCACTTTGTATAATCATATATTACCTATATAATCTTAATTGTTTAACAAATCCAATGGCATTGAATTTTATTTTTCTCATTAATTAGGAAAAAAGAATAGTCACCTTATAGATTATCCCTCATCATTCTGAAATTGCTTTCATTCTGGAGAACCTCAGGCTTAAATAAATAAAATAAAAAACTAAAATAGGTCCCTCTCACATTAAGCTGGTATTGATATTAGTATTTTTTCTACAGTGCACATATATCTCAATTTGTATTAGAATAACATAGCTACAGCTTGTAGCATGAAGTGACTTTAGAAAAGCATGAGTAAAACCAGATCAATATTAATTCCCCTCTTTATATATATAAAAAGTACAACAGTATACAAAAACTCCAAATGCAAGCTGTAATGGAAATCCGATTCAAGCTACATAAAAACAATACAGTGTCAATAAGACCATTCTGATTAAAGCATGTGCATGTATCTGACTAATGATCGCATTCCAGTGACTTGCTTGCTGTTAAACATTTTATCAATACTTGATTCTTTGTTGAAAATGAATAATGAAATCTCCTGGCATCCATTTCTTTCTTAGCATGAGTCCAATATGGCTCCCCTTATGTCGATGGGACCAAACGGGACAGGAACAGACTTCAATGGATAGTTAGAACTGCAGAAGAAAATTGCAACCACCCTGCCTTCCACTGAGGATCTGTGAGCTGCACGAACCAGAAAGAAGGCTGAGAAAATATCTACAGACCCCTCACATTCTGGACATGATCTGTGTCAATGTCTCCTCTCTGCATGCCACTATAGGGCATTGCATGCCAGAACAACTAGACACAAAGATAGTTTTTCCCCTGTGCCATCACTCCGCTGAATATCTAATTCCTACAGAGCTGTCTCTAAAGGCCTAAAGATATTTACCCATGTACTAAGGCTGTATGGCTGTTATCCCTCTCATCTTCTCATCTTCTCCTCTCCCTTAGTACCTTCTCCTATTGGTATCTATGATTTATCACTTGTTGTTGTATCTTATGATTAATTATGGTAATTATGATTTATGACATATGACCTATCACTTTGTTGCTGTATACACACTGAGACCTTAAGCAATGGAGACAAATTCCTTATGTGTCCAATCACATTTGGACAATAAAGAATTCTGTTCCATTCCATTCCATTCCATACCATTCCATCCTTCTCTTCTCTTCTCTTCTCTTCTCTTCTCTTCTCTTCTCTTCTCTTCTTCTTTTCTTTTTTTTCCCTTCCTTCCTTCCTTCCCTACTCTCTCTACTCTTCCTTCCTTCCTTCCCTTCCTTCTCTTCTCTACTCTCTTTCTTTTTCTTCCCCTTCCTTCCTTTCCTTCCCTTCCCTTCCATATTCTCTTCTCTTTCAACTTCTCTTCCATCATCTCTCCTCTCCTTTCCTCTCCTCTCCTCTCCTCTCCTCTCCTCTCCCCTCCCCTTCCCTTCCATTCCATTTCATTAGTCCTATTCTGTTCTGTTCTGTTCCATTCCATTCCACAAAGAAGATTCCTGTTTGTACTGCAGATAGGAAGCAGCCAATGTGAATAGCATCCCATTGTCATGATCCACGTCCTGTCCATTTTCTAGGTGTCAACACACATGCCTAAAAGGGTCAGTATTCTGGGGCAACAACATTTATTTGTTTGTTTGTTTGTTTGTTTGGAAATTTATATTGCCGCCTATTTGCACATGTTGTTCTATCATTAAGTCATTAAGTCATTAAGTCATTCTGTCAGTCTGTCAGTCTGTCATTCTGTCACTCTATCATTCTGTCATTCTGTCATTCTGTCATTCTGTCAGTCTGCCAGTCTGTCATTCTGTCACTCTGTCATTCTGTCACTCTGTCAGTCGGTCAGTCTGTTATTCTGTCATTCTGTCATTCTGTCATTCACTTAACAGCTGCAGCAATTCACTTAGAAACTGTGGCAAAACAGTTGTAAAATGGCCCAAAACTCACTTAGTAAATACCTTGCTTAGCAACAGACATTTTGGGCTCAAAATCCAGACATTTAGAAGTAGAAGGAATGGAACAAATGTGATTCAGTTAATAACAAGGGATGCACTGGAACTTAGGAAGATGATTCTGCTCAGTCAAAGATCTTTAATATTGCTTTCAGTGCAGAAATATCAACCTTTCTTAATCCAGCCTATAACAGGAGCCAATAAAGTGTCTTTGGCAGTCTCTCTGGAAATTTCAGCAGCGTGTACTGGAAGCTTGGCAACAGTTTCTAGGAAAAAGGTGTAAGTCTCAGGAGCAAAGTCCTCAGTGTGAGAAGGAAGTGGGCAGCGACTCAAAGCATCTGCATGCCCAATGTCTTTGCCAGGCCTGTGGATGAGTTTGTATGAATAAGCAGCAAGAAATTCAGTCCACCTCAGCATTTTTGGTGACAGGATAGTGGGCGTAGGTTTGTCTCCTGCCACAATGCCTAACAGAGGTTTGTGATCTGTGACAATGGTAAATGTTCTCCCATATAAATACTCATGGAATTTCTTGACAGCTGCAACAATTGCCAAGGCTTCCTTGTCCAGTTGGCTGTAGTTCCTCTCTGCTTTGGTCAAGGTGCGAGAGTAAAATGCAATAGGGCTTCTCCCGCTGGGAAGCCTGTGGCTCAAACCCCCCCCACTCCAAAGGGAGATGCATCACAAGTCAGTACAACAGGCAAATTCTCAGAGAACTGTATCAGTACAGCATCAGACGTGATTAGTCTTTTAATATTGTTAAATGCAGATTGTTCTTTTCTGACCCAGACCCACGCAGACTTTTTGTCTAATAATCTGTGCAGTGGTTCTGCAATGGTTGCCTTCTGAGGTAGGAACATGTGATAAAAGTTAATGAGTCCAAGGAAGGCTTGCAAATCTGTTTTACATTTTGGTCTAGGGCTTCTTTGATTGCCTGAACCTTGGCATCTGTGGGGTGGATACCATGCTTGTCAATCATATAGCCCAAGAACTCAACCTTGTCAGTTCTAAGAGTGCATTTTTCTTCCTTGACTTTTAACCCTTTTTTGAATCTGGTAAGGACTTCTCTGAGTCTCTCTTGTAACTGAGTGTCATTTTCAGCAGAGATTAACACATCATCAAAGTAAGGTACTACCCCTGGCAGTCCTTGGAGCATCCTTTCCATAAGGCTTTGGAAGATGCCTAGTGCCACAGTTACTCCAAACTGTAACCTTTTACATTTGAAAGCACCTCTATGAGTCACAATGGTTTGGGCCTCTGCAGTGGCATCATCAACTATTAATTGTTGATATGCCTGGGCCAGGTCCAATTTGGCAAAGACTGTACCCCTGCCAAGTGTAGTAATGATGCACCACAGGAACTGGGTATGCGCTCTGCTGCAGCGCATGGTTCAGTCTCCCTTTATAGTCTCCACAGATTCTTACTGACCCATCAGTCTTGACTGGTGTGACTATGGGTGTCTCCCACCTGGAGTGGTCAGTGGGCTCTAAAACCCCTTGAGCTATTAGTTTATCTAATTGTGCATCAATTTTTTCCTTTAAGGCAAATGGGACCCTTCTGGGCTTTAAGCGAATTGGTGCACCTTGGGATCTAGGTTGAAAGTGATAGGGGTCCCCATATACTTGCCCAATCCGTTGCTGAAGACCTCTGGAAACTCAGACTTCAAGGCCTCCTCCCATTCAGAGTTGCTCACGTGATTGATGCCAGTCACCTCGATGCCTAGTGGATTGAACCACTCAAGTCCCAGCAAGCTTGGGCGATCCTTGTCCACAATGGTCAGGGGCAAGCATTTGGTGTGGCCTTTGAACTTCACGTTGAATTCTCTTGTTCCAACTACTGGAATCTTGTTCCCTTGGTAGTCTTTAAGAGTCAGTGCTTGCTTCTTGAAATGCTTCTTCTGAATGTTTGGGAGTAGTCTGTGAATAGTGTCCCATGACACCATAGATAAATATGAGCCTGAGTCCACTTCCATTTGGCAAGGCCTTCCTTCAATTAGTACCTTGACATGCACTTTTCTGTTATTGTTAGAAGAAGAATGACCAATAGTTACTGTCTGATGAGTTTCATTCTTCCCCTTGCTTCTGTGCTGCGCCCTTTTTCTCACTGAGGTTGTTGGGCTTGAATTCTTTGTCAGGAAACTTCCTTCTGTTGGGTGGAGTTCTGGATGATTTGCAGACTCTTGCTAGGTGTCCTCTTTTTTCACAACGAGGCAGATGGTATCTAGGAACTTGCATTCAGTGCGGGGTGGCTTCCCCATAACCTCTGCAGTAGAAATCTTGCCTCTTTCTTCCCAGGTCTTTCTTTTTCCGCTCCATTCTGAGTCTATAAATTCCTTCCTCCACCTCACTACAGTCTGACTCAGAATCTATTTGCTCACAATGAGTTGTTGTGGACTTTTCCACATCAGGATGGCTTGTGGCCTTGTTAATTTTCTTCATGGCTGCTGCTGAGGACTTGGTAGCTTCTGCTGAAGAGGCCTCTTCTATTGCTTCCTTCAGCGTGATCTTAGGTCTTAGTAATAACTTGCTCTGTAGCACCTTGTCTTTAAGGCCCAGAACAAATCGATCGCGCATGGCCTCTTCTAAATTGTTAAATTCACATGCACCCCCAATGTCTCTTAAACTTGCCACATCGTTTTACGTTTTGCTTTCCCCTTGATCCCGATGGTAAAACTCGTGTCTCTTAATGAGGCAAGATCCTTGTGGGGCGTAATGGGCTCTTAACAACTTTTCTAAGTCAGGCCATTCCATTACCTTCACGTCTGCAGCTCCCGCCAATGCCTTCGCCATCTGGAAAACTGCCGGACCGCAGTGCGTGAGAAAGACCGCCCTCTTCCGCTTCTCGGAAATGTCGGCAAGATCATTTCCTTCCAGATACATTTGGAAACGATCTGCATACATCTCCCAGTCTTCTGTCGTCAGATCGAACGGGGCTGGGGGGGTGTTCAGCGCAGCCATCTCTCTCTTCTTCTGTTCTGTGTTGCCTTCTTCTTCAGGGAGATCCCACCTTCATCGCCAGTGTTAAGTTTGCATGAAGAGACAGATGTGGAGTGCTTCAAGCTCTTTCTTTATTAGTGACTACAGCTCAGAACGAACCCCCACTTTGGCTGGGCTGTGGCTGCTACTTATAGCCAGCAGCCACAGTTTCCAGCCAATCAGAGTGCAGGGTTTTCCCGCACTTTTTAAACCAATCATTTCTTACATTTTACAAGAACAGTTCAAACTAAACCAATGACTTTAAACCTGCATAGATAACAGTATCTATGGATGACAATATGGTGCAGCTGAGCCATGGTAAAGAAGATTGTAGATAGATAGATAGATAGATAGATAGATAGATAGATAGATAGATATAATCTTATCATTTGGCAGGGATTCATGGCAGATCCATAACACAAGAGCAGTGTCTCCTGGTAGTAGATAGCAATAGCACTTAGACTTATATCCCACTTCACAATGCTTTGATAGCCCCCTCTAAGCAGTTTACAGAGTCAGCATATTGTCCCCCAACAATTTGGGTCCTCATTTGACCCACCTCGGAAGGATGAAAGGCTGAGTCAACCTTGAGCCTGGTGAGATTCGAACTGCCAAATTGCAGTCAGCGGGCAGTCAGCAGAAGTAGCCTGCAGTGCTGCACTCTAACCATTGTGCCACCGCGGCTCATGTTGCAGATTTCATGGAAAAACAATGTTCAATGCATTTCTCACAAATGGATCTAATGCTTAACACGGAATGAAGCGGTTGAGAATTGCGACTCAACATTTGCATGATTTATGACTTCTTTTTTTAAGCATTTTAATAAGACCTCCCCTCCTGCAGATGAGGATTGCTAATCATATCTGAAGCTGAGAATGGCTTACTTTAATTTCTTTTATTCAGCCCTGGAGTCGTTTTAACAACACATAATTTCTTCAGACACTGGAGAAAGATGAATTTTCTGATTTGCTTCTATTAGCCCTGGAAAAGTCTTTTTTAGATGTACAAACTGCATCTTATTAATTAATGTAATTAATATATTTACTTTCATTCTAAGAAACAAATTGAGATATTTTAATTATACGGTGCTATTTTTTTTGCTTGTTTGTTTTGTTTTGGAGATTAGGGAGATAGAGGCCTATTCAGTGGTGGGATTCAACCTTTTTCGCTACCAGTTCTATGAAAGCATGCTGTGCAGTGTTCAAAAACTGCCGATATGAAGCTTCAGAACTTACCACACAGATCTTCAAGGATTAATCCGAACAGAACAAACAACTTTGCTTCCTACAAAGGTTTCTTCACTTTTGCCTGTTCTTATACCTTATGGGAGGGGCAATCACCTCCCAGCTTTACTCCCAAGTCACCCCTTTTGTTTTAGCTGCTTTCACCTTCTAGCAGCTCTGCACACACTGGGAACAGGCTCCCCTTGTTCCTCTGCCTCACTGCTGCCAGACTCCAGAGGCTCTGGAGTCAGCATACCACTCCCATGTGGTCCTGGCCCCATCTCTGCATTGGACACAGGATCTTGTCTGAGGCCTCTCCAGATTCCTGGACTGGTCCCCATTCTTCACTACTGTTTGATTCCGCTGCTGTCTGCACAGGCTGATGGCAAACCACAACATATAAGGCAGGAAAGGGCAGGGTGGGTGGGTGGGGCCAACTACTCACTGAAGCTACCGGTTTGCTAGAACCAGTGCGAACGGGAAGAATCCTACCACTGGGCCTATTTGAATAATGGAAGTTCATTAACCTTCAAACAATTTCTTCTCTATATTCTTGATTGAGACTGTCAACATTTCAGAATTCCAGAAGGGAGTTCCTATTCAATTAATATTTCCTCCATCATTAGTATGTGCCAGATATGAACACCTGGATCTAGGTCTCACGTTCCAAGCTCACAACATGTCACACAATTGGTCACGTGAACTGCTTTAATGCAGGCTGGAAACTTGGCATAGAGTGAAATGTGGGTTAAATCAGTTCTCCCCACACCTGCTATGCAGCTGATTTTAATCAGCATTCCTGAAAACCTTACTATCAGGATTCCGGCAGTTACCCCAATTAAATCATGAGTCTCGAGCCAAACTTCCAAAACTTCAAAAGGATTTATTGGCAGTTAATATGCCTGGCACTGCCTGGGTGTAGCTAACTCTGAGACACATAATTCATTGTCATCCTTGTCCCAGGTTTCCCCCCTCCCACCCCTCTGGGTGTATCATAATTCATATTCTCCAATGAGACACATCCATAGCCAAGAATCATTAATCATGTTCTCGTTAGAATTTTGCATGGCAGAAACTTCAGTCACCTAGCTACTATCTTTGAAAACTATCGAATGCACTTTCGACTTCCAAGCTGCTGCACTGCTCTTTCAAACCTCTTTCACCCCTCCCTTTCTGTTGGCAATTCTAAAAAGACCATAGAAATATTTTATGAGTCAACAGACAATTCTGGTGGCCTAAAATGAAAATAAAACATTGAAAGCTATGTCAACAGCTGCCCGGTCTGTGTGAATATGGGTTCACATTAATATATTACTATAAGTACTGTAGAAATGAATGAACGATGCAGTAGAGAGCTCCACCCTGTAACAGTGAAAATTTGGCCCTGCTGTGGGTTGTTTTTTTTTTAAAGATCAATATTTTTTTTTGTAATTTTGGGAGGTCTTCTAGTAGACTTAAGCTCAAAACCAAGGAGTGTTATTTAAGCATGCCATTAAAAACTTCGTAATTTGTGCCTGTATTCAGTGATGGCCTCCTGACGGTTCAGCCCGGTTCTAGTGAACCAGTAGTTCCGGTGAGCCCACCTACTCTGCCCTTTCCTGTCCTATATTTCCCTGTTTCTTAGCTCAGCTGATTTGCACGGCACTGTGCATTGCCATGCCTCAGCTGTTTTATTCACCAGCACTGACATAGAAGGTAAGTTTTTGAGCTTAAAATGGGCAGTTTTTGAACGCTGTGCATGCGCATGAAGCATGGACCACCTGAACTGGTTGTTAAACTGGTTGCAGCTCACCACTACCTGTATTGTTTATATTGAAGAGAAGAAGAAGAAAAGACAGGTAGCTTTAGGGCTGCAAGATTTATCCCTGATTGTTTTTGCCATCCTTCCTTGCACATCCTTCAAACGGCAATGAGCAACACACTATTCACACATTTTGCTTCAATCCACAATGAAGAACAATTTCTAACACATTATAATTTCAGGCATCTCACTACTTGTAAAAACACATGTGTATGCTTCACTGTGCATAAAACAAACAGTGATGAAAGTTGCCGAAACAAAGTTGAGACGCCAGCAACATTTGGAATTACCGTACCAAAAAATATAGCATTATGGGAAATTGCCAACTTGGGTTATTGAAGTTTGGAAACTAGATATTATAATGAGTACAGTTATAAGGGTTACATTGTTATAGATTGAGTTGCATGCAATAGCTAATACAGCTTTTATTGATTTTTTTTTAATTCCCCATGTGTTTTGTCCGAGGGAAGGATATTTTGCTTCGTATTCTGCTTTTGGCAGGATTTATGGAGCATGGAAACTTTCTCGTAGCAATTTCAAGTCTTTAACAATGAACATAGATTTCTGGTTCAATGCCAACTGAACTTGTTGAGAGCTCAGCATTGAATGTTTGACCCTATTAAAAAAAAGCAGTAAATCTGCTAATCTATTTTTCCTCAGTCTGTCAAAGTATTTTGACGGCAAATATACCTTAGAACTTCTAAGATATACTTGATTTCTTGCTGCCAACTTATATCTATACCAAGTCTCTGAGGTGGATTTGAGACATCCTTAGAACCTGGCAATGTTTTGTTGACTTTGGACAAACTCAAAAGTTAGTCAAGGCTGAATCTAGTTACTAATTGGATAGAAAAATGCCAAAACTCCCAGGGTTGTTACTAAACTGGGTAATAAACAAACAAAATGAACTCCAGAAGGAAATTTAAAAAAAAACAAAGCAAAACCTCACTTTGCTACAAAAGAATCCAGCAATAGTTGAGTCTTCATGCATGGCCAAAGAAAGAATGTTGAGAAAAGGCCCAATATTCTTTTATAATAAGAATGTTGTCAGGGTTCTGGGAGTTACTCCAATTAAATCATGAGCCTCAACCCACACTCCCAAAACTAAAGAGGATTTATTTGAAGCTATCAGTCTACGTCCAGCACTAACCTGGGCGCAGCCAACTCTGAGATATGTAATTCATTGTCACCCTTGATCCTGCTTCCCCCCCACACCCCTCTGGGTGTATCATCCAATAAAACACGTCCATAGCCAAGAGTCATCAATCATGCTCTCCGATTAGATTTTTGCACAGCAGAAGCTTCAGTCATCTAATCAGTCTTTGAAGAAAATATGAATGGAATGTACTTTCAATTCCACACTATTGTTTGCTCTTTGAAACTCCCGCCTTCTTTCTGTTGTCAACTATAGAACATGTATACAAAATGTTTTATGAGTTGACAAATGTAATGTTTTATTCCTTGAAGACATTGTTAGATAGCAACTACAGAGAGCATAATCTCTATGAATGAATGTGTGCAGGAGGAGGGGGGAAAAGTTATCCATTCTGTCTTTCCACAAACACCATGAAATTAGTCTCCAGAGCTTCAAGTTGTTTAGCATACTTGATGCAGCTACTTTGAAGACTTTCTTAAGTCACCCCAAAAGTGCTTTTTCAAAAGGCAACTGGATGTTGCTTTTCCTTGAAGAGGTTTCATTTCTCAGTCAAGAAGCTTCCTTAGTTCTGATAGTCTGAACTGAAGAAGCTTCTTGGATGAGAAGTGAAATGTCTTCAAAGAAAAACAAGGAAGTCCAGTGGCCTTTTGCAAAAGCACCTTTGGGACAACCATGACCTGGATGACTGAGAATCTCCATAGGCATTTCTTAAATCATCTATGCACACATGCATGCACAGATGACATTTGCAGTAGGATTGCCAATGAAGAATCGACACATAGTCCTTAAAAAGTCTTCAAATTTGCTGGTTATCCAACAAAATGAAATTCAATGATGAAAAAAGTATGGTTTATATTTAGGCAAGGAAAATCAAATGCACAGGTACTGTTGTGGTTTGCTGGCAGCAGGTGCAGATGCCTGAGATGGCGGAGGGCGAGGACTCAGATGAGGGGCCTGTGTGTGATGCAGGGATGGGGCCAGGGCCATCAGGGAGTGGAATGCTGCCATTGGAGATTGTGGAGGCTGGCAGCAGTGATGAAGAGGCCCCCGAGGAGCCCGTGCCCAGTGTGCGTGCACGCAGGGCTGCTCAAAGGAAAGAGCAGCTGCAGCAGCATGGGTGACTCAGGAGTAAGGCTGCAAGGTAATGGCCCCTCCCTTAAGAGATAAAAGCCAGCTGAGAAACCAGAGTTCTTTGTAGGAAGCAAAGAAGTTTTTGCACTCAAGCCTGGTGGACGTTCGGAGTATCTTGGTTGGTGTTTGGAGACTCTTTGTGTTTGAAATATTTCTTAGTAACTTTATCTAGTGTTCTTGGCAGCCTTGCACAACCTTGGCAAGGCTCATTCTTATCAGAGATAATTAATTTGAAACAGCCTTTTAACCGAGAAGGAACGGAATTCGTAAAGAATCATTAAAAGGTTTTGCTGTTACCTCTGTTTCGTGGTTGTTTCCTTGGAACCAGGTTTGGGTCAGAACAGGTACAGTATATGTGGTACATCACAATAGAGCCTTGGTGGCTCAGGCTGTTAAATGCCTGCCCTTAAGATCCAGCTGTCTACAATTACTGTAGGCTCGAATCCCACCAGGCTCAAGGTTGACTCAGCCTTCCATTCTCTCGGGGTAGGTAAATTGAGGACCCAAGATTGTTGGGGGCAATTAGCTGACCTTGTAAAAATGCCGCTTACTAACAAGCAGGCATATACAATGGAATGAAGGCTATTGCTGAGCACACTGGGTTGTATCTCAAAAAATTGTAAGCTGCCCTGAGTCTTTGGAGAAGGGCGGCATATAAATGTAATTAAAATAAATAAATAAATAAATAAATAAATAAATAGTAACTGTGAGAGGGATCTTGGAGTCCTAGTGGACAATCACTTAAATATTAGCCAGCAGTGTGCAGCAGCTGCCAAAAGAAGCCAACACAGGCTGCATAAACAGAGGGATAGAATCAAGATCAGGTGAAGTGTTAATACCATGCTATAATGCCTTGGTAAGGCCACACTTGGAATTCTACATCCAGCTTTGGTTGCCACGATGTAAAAAAGATGTTGAGACTCTAGAAAGACTGCAGAGAAGAGCAGCAAAGAGGATTAGGGGACCGGAGGCTAAGAAGGGTTGCTGGAATTGGGTATCTCTAGTTTAGTGAAAAGAAAGTTGCAGGAGATGATCCCGTGATCTTGGGACACTGCAACTGCCATAAATGTGAGTCGGTTGCCAAGTGTCCAAATTTTGATCACATGACCCTTGAGATGCTGCGTGTGAAAATTCAGTCACAAGTCACTTTTTTTCAGTGCCGTTGTAACTTCAAATAATTGCTAAATGAACTGTGCTGTAAGTCAAGGATTGCTTGTATGTGTGCACATGACAGAGAAAAAGAAAGTGTGTGTGTGTGTTTGTGTATAGGAGAGAAAGAGAGAGAGAAAAGAGAGAGAGAGAGAGAAAAAGAAGAGAGAAAGAGAGAGAAGAGAAGAGAGAGAGAAAGAGAGGGAGAGAGAAAAAGTGAGAAAGAGAGAGAGGAGGAGAAAAAGAAAAGAAAGAAAAGAAAGGAGGAGAGAGAGATTTTGGTGCAAAACAAGAGATTTTCAAATTATGAGCAATTATCATTTAATATGTCACTATATAAACGGACCTGATAAAGGGAGCTGTATTAGCATCTTAATTTACAACTACTCTTCTCTACCATACAACCTACCAATTGAACATAAAGGATCACCAGCCCCAGGATCAAGCTCTCTGGATTCCTCCTGGGAAGAACAGAAGCTAATTTCACGACCCATCTACAACCTATAAAAATTGAATTGTGGCCAACTTGGCAGGATATTGCAATATTTGTATAGTTTTCTCTTGGTGTATTTGTTCCCTCTTGATTTCCCAGTGAGGAAAGTGACTGCCATCTCCTACTTACAGTTCCTTCTGGGACTTTAATCCTCATAATGAAAAGGAAACAGGATCGCTGGAATTTAAGTTAATTAAGCCCTGATAAGGCCATGCTTGGAATTTGGCATCCAGTTTGGCTGCCACGATATGACAAATATGTTGAGACTCTAGAAAGAGTGCAGAGAAGAGCAACGATGATGATTAAGGAACTGGAGACTAAAACATGGAAAGAAGGGTTGCTGGAATTGGGTATGTCTAGTTGGATGAAAAGAAGGTCTAGGGCAGGGGTCTTCAGACTTGACAGCTTTAAGACTTGTGGACTTCAACTCCTAGAATTCCTCCTCCAGTCATGTTAGCTCAGGAATTCTGGGAGTTGAAGTCCACAAGTCTTAAACTTGCCAAGTTTGAAGACCCCTAATCTAGGGGTATGGTAGCACTCTTCCAACATCTAAGAGGCTGCCACAAAGAAGAGGGAATCATTCTCCAAAGCACAAGAAGGCAAGACAAGAAACAATGGATGGAAACTAATCAAAGAGAGAAGCAACCTAGAACTAAGGAGAAATTTCCTGATGGTCAGAACAATCAACCAGTGGAAAGACTTGCCCCCAGAAGTTGTGGATGCTCCAACGCTGGAGGTTTTTAAGAAGGGATTGAACAACCATCTGTCTGAAATGGTATAGAGTCTCCTGCCCAAGCAGGGGGTTGGACTAGAAGACCTCCAAGATCCCTTCCAACTCTGTTATTCTGCTAAGCCCAACTCAGCTGAATGGCATTAGAGTGTACAATGACTGTGAAGTCTATTCAAGTCATCATTGCTCATGAAATCTTCCATTTTACCCAAGATAATGGAGGCATGTAGAGTTATTAACATTTTGCCTAGAAAGCGATGCTGCCTGATACATAATTTGTATATTATAATCGTGCTTTGGCATATGAAAATAAATGATTAGCATGTAGCAAATTAGCAGGTTCATTTAATAATGGTTCCCCAAATCTCTGAGAGCAAAAGAAGTTGAATTTAGCTCTGCATTAGAGAAATGTAAAGGGTTCTTCCACATACAACATATGGTTTCTATGTATTTAATGAAAATTACTGTACGTCCTACTGCAGTGCTGGGCAGATGACCTCATCCTAAATAGTAAATGGCTAATACACAGCGTCTTGAGTAGGACATACTTGTAATTTGAATAAAATTTGACTTAGCAAGGATGGCGCCTTGGCATTGAAATGATAATCACTTTGAGCGAGATGCAATTTGTAACCATAAGAACTTTTCATCCTTTTAATTTAAGCTAGATGCATAACCAGAATCATAAATTGAATAGAAAGACTAATGAGCTGGTGTCACAAAACTTTTTGGATTCTGTGTCGCTCTTTTGACATTCCCCTGATTAATGGATTTCTTGATTGTCTGCATTTATTCTGCTTAGAAGGGGAATCATTCACTTTAACATATGCTAGGTCTATAATAGGCAGAATGTGGAATATATATCCACCCATAGGTAAAAAAGGGGGGTTAAAATGTTCCAAAAAGGTTATCTTTGTTATTCCCTTTTTTTTCCATAGTTCTGATGTGTACTGGTACAAATATGGTTGTATTTTCTAATTCCAGTGTCATTAACAGTTCCTAAGAAGGCATTTCATTGCCCAGGTTGTTGTTGTTATTAGTTGCGAAGTCATGTCCGACCCATCATGACCACATGGACAACATTCCTCCAGGCCTTCCTGTCCTCTACCATCTTCTGGAGTCCATTTAAGCTCACGCCGACTGCTTCAGGGACTCCATCCAGCCATCTCATTCTCTGTCATCCCCTCCTTCTTCTTTTGTCCTCAATCGTTCCCAGCATTCAGCTCTTCTCCAGCAAGTCCTTCTTTCTCATGAGGTGGCCAAAGTCTTTGAGTTTCCTCTTCAGGATCTGGCCTTCTAAAGAGCAGTCAGGGTTGATCTCCTCTAGGACTGAATGGTTGGATCGCCTTGCAGTCCAAGGGACTCTCAGGAGTCTTCTCCTCCAGCACCAGACTTCAAAGGCCTCCATTCTTTGGTGCTCAGCCTTTCTTATGGTCCAACTTTCACAGCCATACATTGCAGCTGGGAAAACCAGAGCCTTGACTATACACACTTTTGTTGGCAGGGGGATGACTCTGCTTTTGAGTATGCTGTCTAGATTTGCCCTAGCTTTCCTGCCCAGGTAGGTACCATCAATTGAGTGCCAGGTTTCTGGGATTCCATGAAATATCTAGCATTTTTAGACTTAGCTTGATCATAGTTAGGATGCTCATATCTTTTTATTGTCTCTTTTGAGTTGCTTTTTGAAAAAAAAACACCTTTGAGACACCCATCACTGAAGAGATTGGAGAGCCATTTTTCTGGAATCATACAGGCTGTCCTGCTTAAGCAGAATCAGAATAAAGCTGGAAGGGACTTTGGAGGTCTTCTAGTCCAGCCCCCTGCTCAAGCAGGAAAACCTATAACATTTCAGACAAGTGTCCATCCAGTCTGTTCTTATAAACCTCCAGTGATGAAGCACCCACAACTTCTGGAGGCAAGTTGTTCCACTAGTTAATTGTCCTCACTGTTAAGAAGTTTCTCTTTAATTCCAGTTTGCTTCTCTCTTTGTTTAGTTTCCATCCGTTGTTTCTTGTCCTGCCCTCCGGTGCCTTTGTAGTAGGTTGTAGTAGTAGTAGTAAGTTGTAGTAGTAGGTTGTTGTAGTAGGTTGAACCAGAAGACTTCAAAGATCCCTTCCAACTCTGTTTTTCTTCTCTATGGTCCATTGAAAGTTTAAAACAAAGTAACTGCATCATATTCCAGTGTGATATTTTCTTTTTCTTTTATTTTGTCCCTATTTAGCTTAGCTCTCTTACTTTGGCCCATAAAACACTCTCGGAGAATGCTGCTGCAGTCGAACTCATAAATGAATGCTGATTAAGATTTCTGTAGCTCATTAAAAATGTTCATATAACAAGTTTATGAACATCTTTGATAAACATTTGGATTTGTTGTGCATGAACTGCTGTTGAATAGTCATTAAATTGTCCCCACATTTATTCATTATGAATGCTTATTAATTTCTCATGAAATATATATATATATATATTCTGGGACATGGATCATTTGTTTCCAACACCACAATAACCTTCTATTCTGTTGCTGTCATTAATGTGAATTAATGAATTGAAATATGTTAATACCATTGTTCTTTCCTGAATCAGCATTAATTTAATTGGAAATCAATTAAACATAAAAGTACAGATAAAGTCTTCTTTCTTTTGTCAAAGGTATAAATGAACACCAGAAAATCAAACAATCAATTATAAGAAAATATCTCATCAGAAGAGATCATAGAAAGAAAGAAAGAAAGAAAGAAAGAAAGAAAGAAAGAAAGAAAGAAAGAAAATAAAAAGTTCCAATGGTACTGATAGAAGATAATATTTGTAGCTTGGCATTTGAATGGTAGGTTCCTTCATGATTTCTTGAGTTTGGTTGTTTTTCTTGCAGATGATTCATTACTAACTAAATAACATCATCTAGCACTGATGATGTTACCTAGTTTGGTGATGAAAGGTCTGCAAGAAAATATCCAAGCTCAGCCAGCACCAAAGACTCCACCAATCCCATGAGATCACTACACAGAGATATTTGAGCTAACAATATCAAATGGAGGGTACAGCTGGAGTGATTGAAACTCCAGAGCTTCTGACACATATGTAACACATGTTAAAAGATTCAAGACTCAGATGCCAAGTTACATCTACCAGGATACACCTATCCTTCTGCTGATGTTTTTTCCTCTGTAGATAGCTATTGCAAGTCTCAAAATTTGACCTTGTTCCCACCGTTTTCACTTTCCTTGTGGCATCACTGGGAAAATTCCATAAAACTATATTATCATGAATATGTTGAATGATATGAACCTCAACCTCTCCTGTTCATTGGTCCATCTTCCCAAGAAAATGGAAAAGTCTCCAATAGGTTTCAGTGTCAGGGTTCCAAGTAACATTTTGCCTCTAGGCATGAAATTTTGGGCTTGGACAATCTGGAACTGCGCTGCCTGAGGTCTGATCTAAGCATAGCACACAAAATTGTCTGCTACAGTGTCTTGCCTGTCAACAACTTCTTCAGCTTCAACCACAATAATACATGGGCAAACGACCAATACAAACTCGAGGTAAACCGATACAAACTCAATTGCAGAAAATACAACTTCAGCAACAGAGTGGTCAATGCCTGTAACACCCTACCCAACTCTGTCATTACAGCCTCAAACCCTCGCAGCTTCAATCTCAAACTGTCTACCATGGACCTCACCCCATCCCTAAGAGGTCTTTAAAGGGGACGTGCATAAGCGCACCAGCCTGCCTACTGCCCCTCCCCTGTCTTACTGTCCCCATTTATCTGTATTTACGTCAGTGGTGAGATTCAATTTTTTTTTACTACCGGTTCTGTGGGTGTGGCTTGGTGGGCATGGTGTGGCTTGGTGGGTGTAGCAGGGGAAGGATACTGTAAAATCTCCATTCCCTCCCCACTCCACTAACCTGCCTTCCAGCTCCATTCTCCTGTACAGGACAACCAAAGAAGACCCAGCCAATCAGCTGGGACTCAATGGGAGGCAGAGAATAGATGGGGGTGGGGCCAGTCAGAGGCGGTATTTGCCGGTTCTCTACTCAAAATTTCCATTACCAGTTCTCCAGAACTGGTCAGAACCTGCTGAATACCACCTCTGATTTACTTCCTTTGTTCGTGTTTATGTTCATACCTATACTTGTTATCTTGTACATGTTTGACAAACAAAATAAATAAATAAATAAACATACCCTGAGAGGCTGAGAAATTGACTGGGATAGGGGTTCGGCAGCCTTAAACACTCCAAGAGCCACAAAGATCCTAACTGAAAGCCCCCGTTCAATAGTTCATTCAGTGACTGTTCAAAGTTATAACAGCAGTGAAAAAAGTATCTTGGAACCAAAGCAACACCAAGAGTGGAGAGACAAGAAATTGTACGAAAAAACCACCCTTAAGCATAACCCTAACCTAACCCTAACCTTCATGCATGGGTTCACAAGAAGATAATCCCCCCACTTTATTGGATACAGTTAGAAGAAGATGGTGTAATCTTCTGACTGTAACTAACAAAAGGTTGGGGATCCAAACCACACCCCAATCTATCCTTAAATGTTTGGGATTTGAAAGCAGTTTTTAATTCATTGTCCTTCTTTATGGCGCAGGTGGTTAGAATACAGTACTGCAGGCTAACTCTGCCCACAATCTGGCATGTTGTGCTTCCCCCACCCGCCACAAACCATAAGCACCGACTGTCGATAGGGAGCTGCAGCAGTGGGATGAAAGAGCCCCCTGTTCAATTCTGCTTGCCGAACCCTGGACTGGGAGAAGCAATGGCATACCATCTCTCCCCTTGCTAGTTTTCCATAGAATATACCATAGAATTTTCATCCCCAAAGGGTGAAACAGACCATACCTGCCTCATGAAGATCCAATTAAGACTCTTCCATGTAGAGTTACACCATACGCATGCTGATAGCATAGTGAGAGTGTTTGAAATATTGTAGTGATCCCAGCCAGACTGCATAAATGCTAAAGAGAATGAAATATATCCTCTCCTAACTTTTGAGTTATGTGCCCACCAAGGCACCAATGAAAGAACTCCGATACTTTTTATGATCAGTGTCTTATTAAAAAAAATTGTCAAGTAACTTTCAGTATTCTCAACTGATATAGCAATAGTACATAGACTTATATACCATTTCACAGTGCTTTACAGCCCTCTCTAAGCAGTTTACGGTGTCAGCGTTCCAACTAACCAACTCCAAACCAATAAACTCCGAGACAAACAATTCCTCAAAGTTCCATTTTATTAGAGTTGTCCTATTGGCACAACTGGGAAAACCCAAATCTGAGAGTTCTGGGATTTCCCTTCCCAAAAGAAAATCCAAGATCCATCCCCTTCACCCATCCGTCCATAATATGTCTCAATCAAATCGTTGTCCCAACTGGAGAATCCCTGCAGTCACTTTGCTCCAGGTGCAGGGCAACATGTCCTTGACTCTCTGAGAAAGAATATTGTTGTGTCTAATCTTCTACTTCATTGTGAAATCCCCTCTCCCAAATTCCCAGGCACTGAATGTGGTAGCCTCGAAGCTTCCGAGTAAAATGTGGCTTCCAAGGCTGATATACAGAGTCATTGCCCTCAATAATCTGGGTCCTGGTTTTTACTGACCTTGGAAGGATAGAAGGTTGAGTCAACCTTAAACTGCATCAGATTGAACTCCAGATTGTGTGCACAGTTAGCCTGCAGTACTGCATTCTAACCACTGCGCCACCATCCCTCTGTAATCCTGAGAAGCTCACAAAGAAGGACAATGAATAGGAAACTCCTTTCAAATCCCAAACATTTAAGGATAGATTGGGGTGTAGTTTGGATCCCGAACCTTCTGTTACAGTTATAGTTAGAAGATTACATGGTTACAGTTAGAAGATTACATGAACATTTTCTAACTGTAACCAATAAAGTGGGGGGGGGATTATCTTCTTGTGAATCCATGCATGAAAGTTAGGGTAGGTTAGGGTTATGCTTAAAGTTTTTTTTCTCAATTTCTTGTCTCTCCACTCTTGGTGCTGCTTTGGTCCCAAGATACTTTTTTCAGTGCTTTGAACAGTCACTAAATGAACTATTCTAACTATCCCCCCCTCTCTCTTTGTCTCTCTGTCTCTTTGTCTCTCTCTCTGTATATATATATATGTATATGTATGTGTGTGTGTCTGTATGTGTGTGTATGTATACATATAATATATATTATACACACACATAAATGTGTATGTATGTATGTGTCGATAGCTAGCTAGCTAGCTAGCTAGCTAGCTAGCTAGCTAGATAGATAGATAGATAGATAGACAGACAGACAGACAGAGACAAAGAGAGACACAGAGAGAGATGTATATATGCATACATGTATATGTATATATGCATGTCTCTCTGTGTGTATATACACACTAACAGCTGCTCAGGTCTTTGATGCTTTTTCATTCAATACAAATTAATGTATCCTGCACCACCAATTCCAGAAGCCCAACAGAGGAGAATATATTTACATTTATTTTGTTTGTTTTCTTCAGACTATTTATTGGGTAGCTTAGCCTCAAGTTGTTTTTAATTAGTTGATAAGGGAAGCAATGACTTTAAACTACAGGAACATGTTATTGCAAAGTGTTTGAGTATTAATTGTTGCTGATTTCTCTGCCCCAAAGCTCTGCACAGCCATTGGGGGAAAGGATGGATTTATTAGTATTTGCTCTGTTTTTATGAGTGCAATCTCGACATCAAAATATTAGTAAACAAAAGTATCTTTTGAATATGAATTTTCAGGCTTTTATTCACGGCACGAGAAGTAGGCTTTGCTTATTATCTGGTGCATTAATTGCATTAAGATGCCTTGATTTGATATGCTGTCTGCTTTCATGTCTTTTATTCAACAAATTAGAGTTCTTCCTTACAAAGATTGCAAGCCACTACCATCCCTTTCTCTGCTTTTCACTAATCTTTTTTAGATTCTGCATCCAAGACCTTCTGCATCTAAGTACCACTTTATTTAGGAGTAACTCAACATTTTCACCTTTTCTGTCCATGCGCTGTTGATTTTGTGTTAAGTCTTCTGTCTTCCCTAAAACAAACCACTTTGCTTTACCCTTCCTCAAGCTGAATAATTTTTTCTGGACAAAAGTCTTTGTTTGACCTTCACATTGCCTCTCAAGCTCACACATTAATGTCCAGTTAAGATGATTTATTAGCTCATGCCTATACGTAAGAAGGGGATGCGGTGGCTCAGTAGCTAAGGTGCTGAGCTTGTCAATCAGAAAGGTCAGCAGGTTGGCGGTTCGAATCCCTAGTGCCGCATGATGGAGTGAGCTCCTGTTACTTGTCCCAGCTTCTGCCAACCTAGCAGTTTGAAAGCATGTAAAAAATGCAAGTAGAAAAATAAGGACCCCTTTGGCAGGAAGGTAACAGCGATCTGTGCACTTTTAGCATTTAGTCATGCTGGCTACATGACCACAGAGACATCTCTTTGGCTTTGTAATGGAGATGAGCATGGCCCCCTAGAGCCAGAAACAACTAGCGCATATGTGCAAGGGGAACCTTTACCTTATACATAAGAATCTAGTCAACTAAGAGTATGAAATTTACACTAGATAAGGGTCAATGAAATTCAAGATCAGTGGGCCCCAACCTTTGGGGCACCGGAGACGGGTTTTGTGGAGAAAGGTTTTTCCATGGATTGGAGAGGGTGTGGTTTCACATGCTGCCTGCATCCCATGGATGGAACTTCATTTGTTTGTGTGGTCCAGTTTCTGGAATGCCGTGGACCAGTGCCGGTCCATGGAACAAAAGTTGGGGACCCCTGACTTAGACAATTTGGGGAAACATAATGACTCTAAGTTGATGACTGACTTGATTCCACCCACCCTTCTGTCTCTTCTCCTATAGCAAGGGTGTCAAACTCATGACCCGCAGGCCAGATGTGTCACATGCTGGCCATACCCATCCGCAGTTTAGTGAAGGGGGAAAAAATCACAATACATCATGTGATGGGACGATGTGATGACGGGAATTTGATACCCTTGTCCTACAACATACCATTCAATGACTATACCACCCAAAGTTCAGGTAGTCCTTGATTTATAACAGTTCATTTAGTGACCACTCAAAGTTACAACAGCACTGGAAAAAGTGACTTATGACCAATTTTTCACACTTATGACCACTGCAGCATCCCCATGGTCATGTGATTTACATTCAGATGCTTGACAACTGACTCACATTTATGACAGTTGCAGTGTCCCAATTTCATGTGATCCCCTTTTGCGACCTTCTGACAAGCAAAGCCAATGGGGAAACCAGATTCACTTAACAACCATGTGACTGATTTAACAACTGCAGTGATCCCCTTAATAAATGTGGCAAGAGAGGTGGCAAAAGGGGGGCAAAACTCACTTAACAGATTTCTCACTTAGCAGCATAAATCCTGGGCTCAATTATGGTCATCAGTCAAGGACCACACGTAGTGTCTGAGAGTATGACAAAAATAAAATTACATTGCAATATAATTGAAATGGATTGGAATTACTAATGATTACTCTCCAGTCATGTATCCAATAATGTGTCATGCCCTTGCTGGAATCTGATTCCAAGGGAGAGGTGGAACAGCTGACAGGGAGTGGGAGTGTGGCTCTGGTGGCTGTGGAGGAACCTGGGGAAGGGCACAGGCTGGATGGGCATTCAGAGGAAGACCCAGGCCCACCCACTCTTCATCCTAGGCACACAGGGAGGAGAGGATAAGGGAGCAATGTGAGTTGCGTGGTTTATGGGGGAGGAAAGGGCCCTGATCCTCTTCATTGGCTGCAGCTGGGAATACTATTTAAAAGGGCAAACTGTGCATGGCAAAGTTGCGGTGTCTCGGGGGGTTGGGAGTGGGAGGCACTGTATTGCAGTGGTTCTCCTCCTTCCTCTCGGGACGCTCGCAATCGGTGTTGGCAGGGGGGCAGAGGTCAGCACCGAGGGCTCTCTTGTGGGGTCCCTCAGGGGTCAGTTCTCTTGCCCCTCCTGTTCAACATCTATATGAAGCCACTGGGCGAGATCATCCATGGCTTTGGGGTGAAGTATCATCAGTACGCTGATGATACGCAGTTCTACATCTCTACCCCAGGCCACATCAGTGATGCCCTCTCTGTGATGTCCCATTGTCTGGATGCGGTACGGATCTGGATGGACAGGAACATGCTTCGACTCAATCCGGCCAAGACAGAGTGGCTGTGTATACTGACATCTCGGTCCAGTCAGGAGATTCCATCTTTGGTCATGGGGGGAGAGGTGTTGCCCTCTGTGGACAGGGCACGGAACTTGGGTGTCCTCCTAGATTCATGGCTCAGGATGGAGGAGCAGGTAGGGGCCGTGGCCAGGGGGGCATTTGCCCAGGTTTGGCTGGTTCACCAGCTGTGCCCTTATCTGGACTGAGATGCCCTGCGCACTATCACTCAGGCACTTGTTACCTCCCGGCTCGACTACTGCAATGCTCTCTATTTAGGACTGCCCTTGCACACCATCTGGAGGCTTCATCTGGTGCAGAATGCGGCTGCGCGGGTTGTGATGGGAGCATCCCGGTACTCCCATGTTACACCCTCCTCCTGCGAGCTGCATTGGCTACGGTTGCCCTCGGATGAGATTCAAGGTCTTAGTATTAACATTCAAAGTCCTACGAGACATGGGTCCGGGTTATTTGTGGGAGCGTCTACTGCCAGCATCGAATACCAACGCCCTGTCGCACAGGCAGGGACTTCTCGGGTGCCGTCTGCGACTCAGTGTCGGCTGGCGGCGTCCCGGGGAAGGGCCTACTCTGTAGCGGCTCCCACTCTCTAGAACCAACTGCCTCTGGGGCTCCGCCTGGCCCCTGATCTCTGCACCTTCCGTCGCGACCTAAAAACTTGGCTGTTTGAACAGGCTGGGCTGTGCTGACTCCTCGGGGGAAGGGTTTTATATGTATTATGGGATTTTTAGTTTAATTTGGCTTGCTGTAATTTAAATCTATTTTAGTTAACTTAATTTATTGTATTGTTTTTATCTGTGAGCCGCCCCGAGTCCTTCTGGAGAGGGGGCGGCATACAAGTCGAATAAATAAATAAATAAATAAATAAATAAATAAATAAATAAATAAATAAATAAATAAGTAAGTAAGTCTTATCTGAGTTCTGGCATCCTCCCAAGTGTGTGTATTTCATTATCTTTTGACGTCTTTAATCTCTTATCCTGCCCTGTCTCGTTAATTGCTGCAGTGTGGTTTGTGTTGGTTTTCATTTATAATTCATATGTACTTTGAGTTTGGACAGAATTTCTTCCCTTTGAAAACTGTTCTTGGTAGAGTTTTTTTCTCCAGCCGATGATAACTGGACAATAGAGGCCAAGTTGGAGGAATTAAAGGGACTTTACCTATTTTTGTGACTTCGTTGCTTTTGTGCCACACCCCAGATCATCACACAATGTTTCCCTTCCATTATATTATATTAACTATTTGACAATTACCATGGTAGGTTTTGGGGGAATTACAGTTTCTTCAGAACAGCATACATTCCTTGGAGACGACAATTGCTTTTCCCTCCTATCAATGAACTTTTAAGTCATGGCCCTATAGTTTTCCTTCAGACATCTTCATATCACCAGGAATCAAAAGGATGCTAAAATACAAAGAATTCTTATGGAAATTGTTAAGTTTGCATGAAGAGACAGACGCGGAGTGCTTCAAGCTCTTTTGTTTATTAGTGACTACAGCTCAGAACGGACCCACTTTGGCTGGGCTGCGGCTGCTACTTATAGCCAGCAGCCGCAGTTGACAGCCAGAGTGCAGGGTTTTTCCTGCACTTTTAAACCAATCATTTCTAACACTTTACAAGAACAGTTCAAACTAAACCAATGACTTCAAACCTACATACATAACAGAAATACTTTATGTTCCTAAGTTCAGTCCCATCTTCTTATGTGACCTTGATCTTATTTATATTTTGAATATAGAATAGAATAACAGAGTAAGAAGAGACCTTGGAGGTCTTCTAGTCCAACCCCCTGCTTAGGGAGGAAACCCTATACCATTTCAGACAAATGATTGTCCAGTCTCTTCTTAAAAACTTTTAGTGTTGGAGCATTGACAACTTCTGGAGGCAAATTGTTCCACTGATTAACCGTTCTAGCTGTCAGGAAATTTCTCCTTAGAACTAAGTTGCTTCTCTCTTTGATTAGTTTCCACCAGTGGTGGGATTCAAATTTTTTTTACTACCAGTTCTGCAGCTTGGGGAACATGGTAGAGGAAGGATACTGTAAAATCTCCAGTCAGAGGTGGTTTTTGCTGGTTCTCTGAACTACTCAAAATTTCTGCTACTGGTTCTCCAGACCTGGTCAGAACCTGCTGAATACCATCTCTGGTTTCCATCCATTGCTTCTTGTCCTGCCTTCTGGTGCTTTGGAGAATAGCTTGACTCCCTCTTCTTTGTGGCAGCCCCTGAGATATTGGAAAACTGCCATCATGTCACCCCTTATTCTTCTTTTCATTAGAAAGAAGACATACCTAGTTTCCTCAGTCATTCATCTTATGCAAGGGTCATCTTACGCAGGGGTCTGCTGTCTCCCCTAGTCCTTCTTTTCATTAAACTAGACATACCCAGTTCCTGCAACCGGTCTTCATATGTTTTAACCTCCAGTCTCCTAATCATCTTTGTTGCTCTTCTCTGCACTCTTTCTAGACTCTCCACATCTTTTTTTACATTGTGGTAACCAAAACTGAATGCTGTATTCCAAGTGTGGCCTTACCAAGGCATTATAAAGTGGTATTAACACTTCACATGATCTTGAATATTGTTATTATAGTCACTGACCAGAATGTCAAACAAAACTTATTAAAAATGAAAATACAGTAAAAGCAAAGCAAGGTAAAATATTACAATTGGCAGGTAGGTTCATCAGTGGATAATCAAAGTTGGCCTAACTTCATGGAGAGTATAATAAAAATTTATGTAAAGTGGCACAGTAGCCTACAGGTGGAATTCTTGCAATCTGTAGGAGATTAGCAATAGCAATAGCACTTAGACTTATAGTGCTTGAAAGCCTCTCTCTAAGCAGTTTACAGAGTCAGCATATTGTCCCCAACAATTTTGGGTCCTCATTTTACCCACCTCAGAAGGGTGGAAGGCTGAGTCCACCTTGAGCCTGGGGAGATTTGAATTGAACTGCCAAATTGCAGGCAGGCAGCAGAAGTTGCCTTCAATACTGCACTCTGACCACTGAACCACCACAGCTCATTGGTTTGAGTTGGATTGCGAGTTCAATCCTAGGTAGTGGCAGGTATTTCTGTCTCTGGGTGCAATGAATAATTGTTTGCTGTGAACTCCACATAGGCCTCAGGAAGGGAAGCAGGCCAGTAAATTCTCAAACATCATTCAGTCACCTCCAACTCCACCCCGATCCAAGGGACTACAGTTAAAAGAAAAGAAAAACTACATTTAAAAGTTGAAAGAAAAAAATCATAATAAATTTTAGCTACATTCAGAGAAACCTATGTGATTTTTTACTGTCCAGAATTCTTAGACATAACCACATGAGGAAATCTTGAGAGTCGGAATCCAGTCTGTCTAATAATTGGCTGTGTGCTCTATATTATTTCCTGTCCTCAAATAAAAGGACTTGTATATCTCAGGAAAACAGAAATAATAACAGTGCAAAGAGTCATTGTAGTGTTTTATAGTGCAGTGTGCTACTAAAGTTAAAAAAAACCTGCTGGAAAGATAATGCTACTATATTTTATTCCGATTGTTGACGGATTATTAACTCGTGTTTATGGAATCTTGCTATTGCTGTATAAATGTTGTGCATTTCACAAAAGCTTGTACTGCTATATTTCTTTCTTTCTTCTTTTTATAAAAACTGAGGCAGAGCCCCTTGGTTTTTCTTCTTTTTGCAAGGTATCACAACACGCATGAAGACAAACATAGTTGAAAATAACATTGCCTCTTCTCCTGTAATATATAAAACTGCAGTTTTCTAAACCAATGCTGCCCTCAGCTGAAAAATATCTGCCTTTGGAATTCAGTGATGAATGGAAAGAAAAGAAAAATCAAAATCCCTCAAGACTGCCCAGTTAGACCAAAGGGGAAAAAACAAAACGTTCTGGTGGTTGGTTGGAAGAGATCCTCGCTGGGGTGAAGTCTAGATTTCTTGTGTTGCCGAAAAACAGAAAAAATTTAAATGCTGAAAACTATCACTTGCAAATAGTGTTGCTCTCTTCCACCTTGTAATCCATCAACAGTATTGATTATGACCAGCAAAAATGTAAACAAACAAAAGCAAAATGAAACCAATATCCCTCAATGTAAATAATAGCAACAACAACAAAACAGTAACAACTGTTCCATTGCCAAGAATATTTAACAGAATAGCAGGGTTGGAAGGGAACTTGGTGGTCTTCTATTCCAACCCCCTGCCCAAGTAGGAGACCCTATACCAGGGGTCACAACTCCCCGGTTCTGGACCCGCATGTGGCTCTTTTCACCCCTCTGCTGCAGCTCCCTGTCATTCAAAATATGCATCATAACTGCAATGTGTGACACCCGCCATCACACGATTTATTGAGGATGACGGCACACAGAAGCAGGCAGCATTTTTGGTTTGCTGCAGGTGGATAATTTAAGTGCAGCTTTTTATTTCATAAATACTATAGTTTTTTTATACATAGCATAAAGGTAAAAAAATCTGATATATGCAGTGTTATCTTCATTTTAGATGTCAAAAGGGTTTTGTGATTCCCGGTGTTTTCTTTTCTGTGGGAAATGGGTCCAAATGGCTCTTTGAATGTTTAAGGTTGCTAACCCCTGCCCTATACCATTTCAGATAAGTGGTTGTCCAGTCCCTTCTTAAAAACTTCCAGTGTTGGAACACCCACAACTTCTGGAGGCAAGTTGTTCCATTGATTAATTGTTCTCACTGTCAGGAAAATTTCTCCTTCATTCTAGGTTGCTTCTCTCCTTTGTAAGTTTCCATCCATTGCTTCTTGTCCTGCCTTCAGGTGCTTTGGAAAATAGATCAACCTCCTCTTTTTTGTGGAAGCCCCTGAGATATTGGAAAACTTGTATCATGTCAACCCTGATTCTTCTTTTCATTAGAAAGAAGATATACTTAGTTCCCACAGTCATTCAAATTATACAGGGGTCTTCAAACCTGTCAGTTTTAAGACTTGTGGGCTTCAGCTCCCAGAATTCCTCCTCCAGTCATGTTAGCTCAGGAATTCTGGGAGTTGAAGTCCACAAATCTTAAACTTGCCAAGTTTGAAGACCCTTGATCTTATGGTTTAACCTCCAGCACCCTAATTATCTTTGACGTTCTTCTCTATGTTGTCTCTTTCGAAGAACATAGGATTACAGAGTTGGAATGGACCTTGAAGGTGTTATGTATGCAGAGTTTGAATTGATTGGTTGTTCTTGTAAAGTGTTTGAAATCATTGGTTAAAAAGTGTGGGAAAACCCTGCACTCTGATTGGCTGTCAGCCGAGGCAGCCGGCTATATATAGCTGCCTCGGCTAAGCCAAATTGGGTCCGTTCTGAGCTGAAGTCACAATAAAACTTAAGAGCTGAAGCACTCCGTGTCTGCCTCTCTATGCAAACTTAACACTGGCGACGAAGGTGGGATTCCCCTCAAGAGAAGGCGACATGGAACAGAAGCAGAGCGAGATGGCTGCGCTGAACACCCCCCCAGCCCTGTTCGATCCGACGGCAGAAGACTGGGAGTCGTATGCAGATCGTTTCCAAATGTATCTGGAGGAAGCGATCTGGCGCCATTTCGAGAGCGAAGTGGGCGGTCTTTCTCACGTACTGCGGTCCGGCGGTTTTCAAGATGGCGAAGGCACTAGCAGGAGCAGCAGACGTGAAGGTAATGGCATGGCCTGATCTGGAAAGGCTGTTAAGAGCCCATTACGCACCACAAGTATCGTGCCTTATTAAGAGACACAAATTTTATCGTCATGATCAGGGGGAAACAAAAGCGTAAATGACTTCGTGGCAAGTTTAAGAGACATTGGGGTGCATGAATTCAACAGTTTAGAGGAGGCCATGCGCGACCATTTTGTGTTGGGCCTTAAAGACAAGGTATTACAGAGCAAGTTATTAATGAAACCTAAGATCACGCTGAAAGAAGCCATAGAAGAAGCATCTTCAGCAGAAGCCACCAAATCCTCAGCAGCAGCCATGAGGAAGATGAACAGGGCCATGAGCCATTCTGATGGGGAAAAGACCACCACAAATCATTGTGATGAACTAGATTCTGAGTCAGATTGCAGTAGGTGGAGGAAGGAATTTACAGACTCAGAATGGAGCGGAAAAGAAAAGACCTGGGAAGAAAGAGGCAAGACTTCTACTGCAGAGGTTGTGGGGGAAGCCACCCTCACACTGAATGCAAGTTTCTAGACACCATTTGCCTCTTGTGAAAAAAGAGGGCACCTAGCAAGAGTCTGCAAATCATCCAGAACTCCACCAAACAGAAGGAAGTTTGCTGCAAACAAAGACAAAGAATTCAAGCCAAACAACCTCAGTGAGAAAATGGGTGCAGCACAGAAGCAAATGGGAAGAATGAAACTCATCAGACAGTAACTATTGGTCATTCATCTTCTTTAAATAACAGAAAAGTGCATGTCAAGGTACTTATTGAAGGAAGGCCTTGCCAAATGGAAGTGGACTCAGGCTCATACCTATCTATGGTGTCATGGGACACTATTCAAAGACTGTTACCAGATATTCAGAAGACTCACTTCAATAAGCAGGCATTGACTCTTAAAGACTACCAAGGGAACAAGATTCCAGTAGTTGGAACAAGAGAATTCAACGTGAAGTTCAAAGGCCACACCAAACGCCTACCACTGACCCTCGTTGACAAGGATCGCCCAAGTTTGCTGGGACTTGAATGGTTCAACCCACTGGGCATCAAGGTGACTGGCATCAATCACGTGAGCAACACTGAGTGGGAAGAGGCCTTGAAGTCTGAGTTTCCAGAGGTCTTCAGTGACGGATTAGGCAAGTACTTGGGGACCCCTATCACTTTCAATCTAGATCCCAAGGTACAACCAATCCATTTAAAACCCAGAAGGGTTCCATTTGCCTTAAAGGAAAAAATTGATGCACAATTAGATAAACTAATAGCTCAAGGGGTTTTAGAGCCCACTGACCACTCCAGGTGGGAGACACCCATAGTCACACCAGTCAAGGCTGATGGGTCTGTAAGAATCTGTGGACATTACAAGGGGACATTGAACCATGCTACAACAGAGCATATCCAGTTCCAGTGGTGCATCATTTATTACATTCTCTTGGCGGGGGCACAGTCTTCACCAAATTGGACCTGGCCCAGGCATATCAACAATTAACAGTTGATGATGCAACTGCAGAGGCCCAAACCACTGTAACCCATAGAGGTGCTTTCAAATGCAAAAGGTTACAATTTGGAGTAAGTGTGGCACCAGGCATCTTCCAAAGCCTTATGGAAAGGATGTTACAAGGGTTGCCTGGGGTGGTGCCTTATTTTGATGACGTTTTAATCTCTGCTGAAAATGACACTCAGTTACACGAGAAACACAGAGAAGTCCTAATCAGATTCAAAAAAGGGTGATTAAAAGTCAAAGAAGACAAATGCACACTTAGAACTGACAAAGTAGAATTCTTGGGTTACATGATTGATAAACATGGCATCCACCCCACAGAAGCCAAAGTCCAGGCAATCAAAGAAGCCCCCAGGCCAAAATGCAAAATAGACTTGCAAGCATTTCTGGGACTCATTAACTTCTATCATATGTTTCTACCTCAGAAGGCAACCATTGCAGAACCCCTACATAGATTACTGGACAAAAAATCTGCATGGGTCTGGGGCAGAAAAGAACAAGCTGCATTTAACAATATTAAGAAACAAATCACTTCTGATTGTGTACTGATACAGTTCTCTGAGAATTTGCCTGTTGTACTAACTTGTGATGCATCCCCTTTTGGAGTGGGGGGGGGTGTTGAGCCACGTGCTTCCCAGTGGAAGGGAAGCCCCTATTGCATTTTACTCTCGCACTTTGACTAAAGCAGAGAAATACAGCCAACTGGACAAGGAAGCTTTGGCAATTGTTGCAGCTGTCAAGAAATTCCATGAGTATTTATGGGAGAACATTCACCATTGTCACAGATCACAAACCTCTTTTAGGCATTGCGGCAGGGGACAAACCAACACCACATCCTGTCACCAAGAATGCTGAGATGGACTGAATTTCTTGCTGCTTATTCATACAAACTCATCCACAGGCCTGGAAAAGACATTGGGCATGCAGATGCTTTGAGTCGCTGCCCACTTCCCTCACACACTGAGGACCCTGCTCCTGAGACTTACACCTTTTTCTAGAAACTGTTGCCAAGCTTCCAGTCCATGCTGCTGAAATTGCCAGAGAGACTGCCAAAGACACTTTATTGGCTCCTGTTATAGGCTGGATTAAGAAAGGTTGGCCACTTCAAGATCTACCTCAACTTGCCCAACCTTTTAAATCCAGACAAACTGAGTTATCTGTATTAAGAGGATGTATTTTGTGGGGTAACAGGGTGGTTATTCCTGCAAAACTACAAAAAGAGGTTTTGGAAATGTTGCATGAGGGTCATCCGGGAATTGTCAGAATGAAGGGATTGGCCAGGAATTATGTATGGTGGCCAGCTATTGACAAAATGGTTGAATACTGGGTTGCTTCCTGTCCCAACTGTCAGGAAGTCAGGTCTGCCCCACCTCTCGCCCCCAAACAGGAATGGGAATGTCCTAGGGGCCCATGGTCCAGGATTCACATTGATTTTGCTGGCCCCACCAGAGGGCACACTTTCCTTATTATAGTAGATGCATACTCCAAATGGTTAGAGGTTATCCCTATGGCATCCACCACTGCTGAAGCTGTCATCAAACAGCTTAAGAAACTTTTTGTAACTTATGGGTTGCCTGATGTGCTTGTTTCTGACAATGGTCCTCAATTTACATCCAACCTTTTGAATCATATTTAGCACAGCAGGGTATCAGACATGCCCTTACAGCCCTGGGCATCCTTTGGCTAACGGCCAGGCTGAACATGGTATGCTTTACCAGGAGAAACTCCAACAATTTGGTCAGGGGACATCACTGAGAAAGTTGAAAAACTACTCAGTATCCAGCACATCACTCCCAGCCCATCCACTAATCTAACTCCTGCTGAGCTTTTGATGGGCAGGAAACTAAGGTCCACTCTGGATCGCCTCCATCCCACTTATGCACCCAACGCTCCCTTAGATTCCACCAGCAAGACTCATACATTCAATGTGGGTGATTCTGTTTATGCTAAAATCCTTGTAGGTGAACCACTATGGATTCCTGCTGAGGTAACCCAGATCACAGGCCCCAGGTCTTACAGGGTTCAAACTGAAAATGGTCTCTTGTGGAGTAGGCACATAGATCAGTTAAGGTCCAGACTGCCTCTGGAACATCGCCCTTGCTCCTCTCTGGATTCCATATCCACTCCTTTTTCTAGGGGGGAAGGGGGAGATAATGGAGGTAATCAGCAAGTAAGAACCAACCCCATGTGTAACAAGCTAACACGACAGGAACCATCCCAAAACCTGTCACAGTGCCAACAACCATTTTTACAAATGGAAGATTGCACATCACTACCAGACTTGGGTGCTGACCTTGGGTTGGAGTTGGACTGGGAGGAGAGACCAGGTTGTAGTAACCAAACAGGTTCTACTCTGACTAGTAGTCCAAGCATGGAGATGTTGACAGATACATTTCCTTTATCACAATGTGAGACTCCTAAAAACCTGAACCACGTAGGTCTCAACGACATAAGAGCCCCACCTATTTAAAAGAATACATTAGATAGATGGGGTTTGAGTATGGACTAAACCTAGTGGGGAGGGGTGTTATGTATGCAGAGTTTGAATTGATTGGTTGTTCTTGTAAAGTGTTTAAATCATTGGTTAAAAAGTGTGGGAAAACCCTGCACTCTGATTGGCTGTCAGCCGAGGCAGCCGGCTATATATAGCTGCCTCGGCTAAGCCAAATTGGGTCCGTTCTGAGCTGAAGTCACAATAAAACTTAAGAGCTGAAGCACTCTGTGTCTGCCTCTCTATGCAAACTTAACAGAAGGTCTTCTAATCCAACTCCCCTACACAAGCAGGAGACCTTATACCATTTCAGACAAATGGTTGTCCAGTCCCTTCTTAAAAGCCTCCAGTGTTGGAGCTCCCACAACTTCTGGAGGCAAGTTATTTTACTGGTTGTACAACTTGCTTCAATTGCTTACATGGATAATGGTAAAAAAAGAGATGTGTTTGACTCAAATCCTTGTAATTGTACAGAAACAGCTTGTTATTGCCTTCTTCCTTATATGTACAGAGTACAGAGTAAAAGAGTAAAAGTACAGAGAAGAGCAACCATGATGATTAGGGGACTGGAGTCTAAAACATGCGATGAACGGTTGCAGGAACTGGGCATGGCCAGTCTAGTGAAGAGAAGGACCAGGGGAGACAGGAGAGCAGTCTTCCAATATTTGACGAGCTGCCACAGAAAGGAAGGGATCAAGTTATTTTCTAAAGCACCTGTAGGCCAGACAAGGAATAATGGATGGAAACTGAACAAGGACAGATTTAACCTGGAAATAAGGAGAAACTTTCTGACAGTGAGAACTGTTATGTATGTAGGTTTGAATGTTATTGGTTTATTTGAACTGTTCTTGTAAAAGGTCAAATGATATTGGTTTAAATAGTGCGGGAAGAATCCCTGCACTCCCATTGGCTGCTCGGCTGCAGGCTATAAGAAGCAGCCGTAGCCAAGCCAGGATGGGTCCATTCGAGCTGTAGTCACTAATAAAGTCTTTGCTGGAACTCCTCGCGTCTGACTCTTCATGCAAACTTAACACTGGCGGCGAGATGGGATTTCCCTGAAGAGAAAGGCAGCGAACAAGCAACTGGCGAGATGGCTGCGCTGAACACCCCAGCACCGTTCGATCCGGCGAAGACTGGGAATCGTATCGCGATCGTTTCCACATGTTCCTGGAGAGCGATCTTGCCGGCATCCCGAGAGGCGGAAGAGGCGGTCTTTCTCACGCCTGCGGTCCGGCAGTCTTCAAAATGGCGGCGTTGGCGGGAGCAGCAGAGCTGAAGGTAATGGAATGGCCCGACTTAGAAAAACTTTGAGAGCCCATTCGCCCCAAGTATCGTGCCTCATTAAGAGACAATTTTACCGTCGGGATCAAGGGGATAGCGAGAATGTTAATGACTTGTGGCAAGTTTAAGGGACATTGGGGGTGCTTGTGACTTTACCAACTTAGAAGAGGCCATCGTGATCGGTTTGTTTTAGGCCTTAAGGATAAGGTTTACAAAGCAAACTATTAATGAAACCTAAGATCCGTTTAAAGAGGCCATTGAAGAAGCTGTTTCAGCGGAAGCCACCAAGTCCTCAACAGCGGCCATGAAAAAGATTAACAAGGCTTCAAGCCAGGCCTCAAGCCATTCTGATGGGGATAAATCCACATCTACTCATTCTGAACAAATAGACTCTGATTCTGATGGCAGTGAGGCAGAAGGGGATTTTAAACTCAGAATGGAAAAGAAAGAAAAGACTCTGGGAAGAACAGGCAAGGGTTCTATTGCAGAGGCTGTGGGGAGCCACCCCACACTGATTAAGTTCTTTGACTCCATTTGCCTACGTTGTGAGAAAGCGGGGTCACATAGCCAGAGTCTGCAAATCATCCAGAACTCCACCAGTTAGGAAGAAATTCCCTGATAGAGACTTTAAGCCCAACAATTTCATTGAAAAATGGGGCGAAATTTAGAAGCAAATGGCAAGAGTGAAACACACCAAACAATCACTATTGGTCATTCTTCACCCTTAAAAAGCAGAAAAGTTCATGTGAAGGTGTTTATTGAAGGAAGACCTTGCCAAATGGAAGTGGACTCAGGCTCTTATTTATCTATGGTGTCATGGGACACCATCCACAGACTCTTTCCCAAAATTCAGAAAAGCATTTCCAGAAGCAAGCACTGACTCTCAAAGACTACCAAGGGAACAAGATTCCAGTAGTTGGAGCGAGAGATTTCAACGTGCAGTTTAAAGGCCACACCAAGCGTTTGCCCCTGACCATCGTGGACAAGGATCAAGTTTGCTGGGACTTGAGTGGTTCAAGCCACTTGGCATCGAGGTGACTGGCATCCATCCGTGAGCAGTTCTGACTGGGAAGAGTCCTTGAAGTCTGAGTTTCCAGAGGTCTTCAGCGAAGGACTGGGCAAGTATATGGGGACCCTATTGCTTTCAGCTTAGACCCCAAGGTGCCCCAATTCGTTTAAAGCCCAGGAGGGTCCCATTTGCTTTAAAGGAAAAATTGATGCACAATTAGATAAACTCATTGCTCAAGGGGTTTTAGAGCCTACTGACCACTCCAGATGGGAAACACCCATAGTCACACCAGTCAAGGCTGATGGGTCAGTGAGAATCTGTGGTGACTACAAGGGGACACTTAACCATGCTGCAACAGGCGCATATCCTGTACCAGTTGTGCATCATCTGCTCCATTCCCTTGGCAGGGGTACAGTATTTGCTAAACTGGATTTGGCTCAGGCATATCAACAATTAACAGTTGATGATGCCTCTGCAGAGGCACATTGACCAACCTAGATCCAGGGTCCCTCAAGAACATCGCCCCTGTCTCCCTCTAGGTCCCTCACCTGATGTTTCTTCTAGGGGAAGGGGGGAACAGGAGGAAAATCAGCAAACAGGAATCAACCCCATGTGTAACGAGCCATTGCAACAAGAACCATCCCGAACCCTGTCACAAAGCCAAGATCCATCCTTAGAAGTGGAAGATTGCACATCACTACCTGACTTGGGTGCTGACATTGGAATGGAGATGGGTTGGGAGGAGAGACCAGATTCTAACAATTCAACAGGGTCTCCTTTCACAGGAAGTCCCAACAGGGAAATGTCAGCAGACACATTTCCTCTCTCACTGGGTGAGAACGTTAAAGCTTCTGAACCACGAAGGTCTCAGCATTACGTAAGAGCCCCACCTATTTAAAGGAATACATTAGATAGGTTGGGGTTTGGTATGGACTGAACCTAGTGGGGAGGGGTGTTATGTATGTAGGTTTGAATGTTATTGGTTTATTTGAACTGTTCTTGTAAAAGGTCAAATGGTATTGGTTTAAATAGTGCGGGAAGAATCCCTGCACTCCCATTGGCTGGCAGCTACGGCTGCAGGCTATAAACAGCAGTAGCCAAGCCAGGACGGGTCCATTCGAGCTGTAGTCACTAATAAAGTCTTTGCTGGAACTCCTCGCATCTGACTCTTCATGCAAACTTAACAAGAACAATCTACCAATGGAACAGCTTGCCCTCGGAAGTTGTGGGAGCGTCATCACTTGAGACCTTCAAGAAGAGATTGGACTGCCATTTGTCAGAAATGGTGTAGGATCTCCCGCTTTGGTGGGGGGTTGGACTGGATGACCTACAAGGTCCCTTCCAACTCTGATTATCTGTTATCTGTTAAATGTGTGTGTATGTTTTTAATTACTTCCCAATCTTACTTCCAGCTTTGAAATCCTAAGTGGTGTTCCATCCAGTTAGTATCCAGTCTGACCTTTCACAGCTTTCAGGATGATTAAGTACTAGCACTTGCTAGTCTGTCTGACATTTCCAGATTTTGTCGATCTCAGACAGCCATTTATAGGAAATAGCATAGGTCTTCTGCAAGAGCAAGAATAGATGACCTCCAAGGTCCCTTCCAAGTCTGTTACTGTTACATTATTTGTCTATATAGGATAGGATAGGATAGGATAGGATAGGATAGGATAGGATAGGATAGGATAGGATAGGATAGGATAGAAGAAGGAAAAAGAATAGAATAGAGAAGGAATAGAATAAGAATTAGAATTAGAATAGAAATAGAATAGAATAGAATAGAAAAAGGAAAAAGAATAGAATAGAAATAGAGAATAGAATAGAATAGAATAGAATAGAATAGAATAGAATAGAATAGAATTCTTTATTGGCCAAGTGTGATTGGACACACAAGGAATTTGTCTTGGTGCAAATGCTCTCAGTGTACATAAAAGAAAAGATACATTTGTCAAGAGTCAAGAATCATAAGGTACAGCACTTAATAATAGTCATAGGGTACAATAAGAATAGAATAGAATAGAATAGAATAGAATAGAATAGAATAGAATAGAATAGAATTCTTTATTGGCCAAGTGTGATTGGACACACAAGGAATTTGTCTTGGTGCAAATGCTCTCAGTGCACATAAAAGAAAAGATACATTTGTCAAGAGTCAAGAATCATAAGGAACAACAATATACTGTTATACAGCATGTCATCCTGTCTTCGTTCCAAAGAAAGTGAGGGGAAAATATAGAAAGCTTTGCTGAACTTTCCTGCTTGCATCTTCTTGTTTTCAGAGAGAGAGAGAGAGAGAGAGACAGAGAGACAGAGAGACAGAGACAGACAGACAGACAGACAGACAGACAGACAGACAGAGATATACAGAGACAGAGACACAGAGAGAAAGAGAGAGGTGGGGAGGGAGGGAGAGAGAGAGGGAGGGAGGGAAATCTAGGGAAAAATCAAACATTTGCTCACGTCCTTGTGCCATTTTAACAAATCCTAAACCTACTACCATTTCTCCTTTTAATGGATCCCTGTTTCCCTGCCTCATATGTTAAGTTACCGTCTCCAAGGCATTTTCCCTAACATGGTGATGATAAACTTCTTTCAGCCTTTCCTATTATGACAGCCGCATTAAATATTATCCATCTACCAGACTACCAACCTCCTCAAAGGACTGCTTTGAATAACAGCAACATTCTTTTTTTTTCTCCTCCTGTTTGTGGCATATGTTAGTGTTGTGACTCAAACTACACACTTTGCCCCAAAGTCAGCCGCCGTGCCCTAGGATATCAAACAAATCCTACTTCTGCAAATTATGCTCTGCTTTCCTATTAAATGATTCCCTGCTTGTCAGGAACTGTACTTGTCACTAAGATGCAGTTGTTAATGAAAGTGATAATGTACCATATGGCACTTGCAGTAAGACACATTCAGCTACTCACAGACTATTAATCAACTCCTGGTGCAGAGCTCTCTGAAACCGCACAATTTTGGGCCTGTATTATATAAAGTGAGGGAGGGGGAAAGCCTCTCATCTGGAATGGAATGGAATGGAATACAAGGCAGGACTGGACTGGATTGGACTAGACAAGAATTGAAGAAGAAAGGAAGGAAGGAAGGAAAGAATTGAAGAAGAGAAGAGAAGAGAAGAGAAGAGAAGAGAAGAGAAGAGAGAAGGGAAGGGAAAAGAAGAGAAGAGAGGAGAAGAGAAGAGAAGAGAAGAGAGAAGGGAAGGGAAGAGGAGAGGAGAGGAGAGGAGAGGAGAGGAGAGGAGAGGAGAGAAAAGGGAAGAGAAGTAACAGAGTTGGAAGGGACATTGGAGGTCTTCTAATCCAACCCACTGCTCAGGCAGGAAACCTTATACCATTCCTTTTCTTTCTTTCTCTTTTTTATTTATTTTTAGTCACTCTAACCCTAACCCTAATGCTAACCCTAATGCTAATTTTAAACCTAACCCTAAGCCTACTCTAACCCTAACCTGAACCCAAATCCATGAACATAATCCCCAGTGTTGAAATAAAACAAGCATGTGCTTAGCATGTGCTTAATTATGGTCTCAGGAAGCCTTGGACAGAACACTCCTGCAGCACTTTACTGGCCAAAATGGGGCACACGGAGGCCCTGAGGCAACCACACAGCCTGTTTTTGGCCTCTCCAGCCTACAGTAGGACTCTGCTGGCCAAAAATGGGCTGGGGGGGCTTGCAAGGCCTCTGAGTGGCCTGTTTTTGGCTTGGAGAGTACTGCAGGAGGCTATGGAGGCCAAAAATGGACCAATATTTCCAGGCCGGCCCCATGGGCCATATCTAATCACCCCATGGGCCAGATGTGGCCCTTGGGCAGGGGTGGGATTCTACAGGTTTGCACCTATTTGCAAGAACCAGTTGTTAACATTCTAAGCAGTTCGGAGAACTGGTTGTTAGAAGAAATTACTGGCCTAATCCTGTAAGGAAGGCAGGAAGGAAACATTCTGGTTTTGCTTACAGAAACTGCCTCTCCGTTAACGCTTATTACATTCTTGGCAGGACTAGACTTCCTGTCTCAGGAACTTCTCTGGAGTTTTTTCCCTCCTTTGCTGGTACTTTGCTTGTGTGGAGTGACCATTCAAAGTTACTGGCACTGAAAGAAGTGACTTATGATCATTTTTCACACTTATGACTGTTGCAGCATCCCCACAGTCACGAGAGGCCAGGTGAGGAGATGCATGCCTTGATGTGAGTGATGTTGAGTTGGCCACGCCCAGCCAGTCACATTACCACCAAGCCACACCCACCAACTAAGCCACACCCACAGAACCAGTTGTTAAAAAAATTGAATCCCACCCCTGTCCTTGGGCCTTGAGTTTGACACCTGTGGCTTGGGAATTTTTCCAGGAAAGATATTTTTCTGGCAAACAATATTTGTGAGACTATTAGCTGGTATTTGGAATGTTCATACCGTTGAAGATAACTCTGTTCTCCAAAATGAAAAATAAGTGTTGAAGAGCAAACCAATGAAAAGTCTATATTCTTTTCAATGGTTTGCCCTAAGATGACTGTGCTACCTAGTAGTAAGCACACTTCTGGAGTACGGGATCTCAGGTTTAGTGCCTATGAGAAAATTCTCATATGTTTAATTTAAACATAGAATGTTAAATGTTATCATTGTTATCATGTTGAATCCATGGGGAATGACTTTCTAAAATGCTTAACTTCTGATTTCTTTTTTCTCCTTACAAATACAACTATGGAGGAATTTCTTCCCTTGATGAAGAAAAAGATTCCCAGATCTAGGCATAGCTTTTAGGATACCAGATCACCTTTGATATATAATCATATGCTTTATACAGCTTTCTAAAATGATAGTTGCTTGTATTGTAAAGCAGTTGGTTTATCAAGTTTGAATCTTCAGGCCAGAGGTGGTATTCAGCAGATTCTGACCAGTTCTGGAGAACCGGTAGCAGAAATTTTGAGTTGTTTGGAGAACCTGCAAATACCGCCTCTGACTGGCCCCACCTCCATCTATTCTCTGCCTCCTGAGTCCCAGCTGATTGGCTGAGAATGGAGCTGGAAAGCAGGTTAGTGGGGTGGGGAGGGAAAGGGGATTTTGCAGTATCCTTCCCCTGTTGTGGCCACCAAGCCATGCCATGCCCACCAAACCACACCCACAGAACTGGTAGTAAATTTTTTTTGAATCCCACCACTGCACGGGATGAATGTTGTTTTGGCTACACATGATCCTCAGCAATCTCTATCACACACACCCACCAAGCCATGCCCACGGAACCGGTAGTAAAAAATTTTGCATCCCACCACTGCTTCAGGCTTACAAAGAATGAACACCAAATATTATCAGACATGGAACTTATTCTACCAGTGGTTAGAAAAAAGGGGTGGAGAATAAGAATGGAATCTGTATCGCTAAGCTAATTAAATACCCAGATAACACCATGCTTATTAAGCACTAAAATTATAATTAATAGAAAATTAATAAAATGTATTTAAAAAAACAAAGAATGAACTCAGAAAGATCAATGTATGTGTGTATGTGTGTGTGTGTGTAAATAAATAAAAATGTTGGTTGTTTCCTCTTTTTAAACCCTTTGCTTGAATTAGAAAGCAGAAAATTAGAGGAAGGGAGTCTTTTCTTTCTATTTCAATCACACTGAATAATTTATGGTAAATAAATTTGGATACTTAATTGTTTGATCCCTAAACCAAGATCATTTAAGAATAGGATAATATTCAACCCAGTGTAGATCTTTGTGGGATTCCATTAATTATCTATGTGATATGAGAACTATCTTTTCTTTTCCTGTGGGGGAAATATATTATTTTTATTTATTAAAAAATATTTTTTTTATCCAGTTGCTGTCATAAAGGGTTTTGTCCCATTGTCTTTACTTAGAAATTTTTTCCCAGGAAAGATATTTATAGCAAGTTGACTGAATGACTCTTATCCACATATGCCTGCTGGACTTTGATTTTTCTTTTACACCACATATGCTTGAAAAATTATTTCAATGTTTTTTCTCAAGTTTATCCAGAACAATACTTAACCTTAGTGTTTTTAATTTTTCATACTAGATATATTCCATCCCTCTTGCGTGAAATGCTTGACATCAGTTCTGTGTTTTTGTTAGAAGATCAGCAAGTTTATCTCTGAGTTTTTTAAACATTGCAAATAATTAGCATCCCGATTTGGGGAAGTGTTAATTTTAGTCAGATGGCATTTTGTCCCCTCTATTTCTCTTAGTTCCCTTTAAAAATAACATAAAGAAATATATTTTCCGAAAACAAGATTCCATGTGAAGAGTATGTTCTGCCTCTCTGCCTATTTACAGTTCTGTTTCTTAGCAAAACATCTACCTTATTGTTTTCGTGTTTCTAGGCATTTCTGGTCTTTGTGTTAAAAATAGAAAAACTCACCTGTCCAGACCATCAAGGCCATTCACCAGCCCTCAACTACTCCTGACTTCTGAACCCCCAGATGACAAAACAAAAGATCTCTTATGCCACAAATGAAGGTGCATATACATGTCCCAGGCAGTGGTGGGATTCAATTATTTTTACTACAGGTTCTGTGGGCGTGGCTTGGTGGGCATGGCAGGGGAAGGATACTGTAAAATCTCCATTCCTTCCCTACCTCTGGGGGAAGGTTACTGCAAAATCCCCATTCCCTCCCTACTCCACTAACCTGCTTTCCAGCTCCGTTCTCCTGTGCAGGGCAACCAAAGAAGACCCAGCCGATCAGCTGGGACTCGGGAGGCAGAGAATAGATGGGACAGGGCCCGTCAGAGGTGGTATTTGCCAGTTCTCCAAACTACTCAAATTTTCCTCTACTGGTTCTCCAGAATTGATCAGAACCTGCTGAATACCACCTCTGGTCCCAGGATAATGTTGCAAGATCCAATCTGGGTCAATCAGTGGGACCAGAGGTTTAAACTCTGAATTCATCACACAAGAGTCGACACCTGGACTTACAAAGGGTGAGGCAGTGCACTTCCTCTGTGCCAAAACCAGTACATTCCTTGGGGAAGATACAATTATGCATTATAAATGTAACTGTTCTTTTAATTTGGAGCTACCTTCCATTGCTATGCTGTCACTTTTGGAGGAGGAGGGGGGGAAGGGGAAGGGGAAGAGGGAGAAGGAGAAGGAGAAGAAGAAGAAGAAGAAGAAGAAGAAGAAGAAGAAGAAGAAGAAGAAGAAGAAGAAGAAGAAGAAGAAGAAGAAGAAGAAGAAGAAGAAGAAGAAGAATTGTAATTGGAGCCCTTGGAGCAATACTTAAAGGGCTGCCTCGCTATTTGAAAATTCTGAATTTATCAGACTTGAATACCCTGATTCTACAAAAAAACACCCTACTTGGAACAGCTTATATCCTCCGACGCTACCTTAACAGTTCCAAGGTCCTTGGTTAGGACGCGAGCTGCTGAGCTACCAACCAGCCCCAAAGGCTGTGAAACTCACCAATAACAATAACAATAGCAATAGCAATAATAATAATAACAATAATAACAATAACAATAATTCTGCTTCAAGCAGTTGTCCTATTTTCTTTCAACCCAGCCCAGAATGAACCAATATTTTCTTCTAACAGTGAAATACCCTCTGACACAGGGCTGTTAAACTTCTGGCCCATGGGTGGATGTGTCACGCATTGGCCATGCCCACACCCAGTTTAACGAAGGGGGGAAAAGTCCCAATATGTCATGTGACGCTGCCATGATGATGTGAATTTGACACCCCTGCTCTAATAGATTTGTTCTGTCTAGCATAATAGGATTGGCCAAACCTGCCCCTAATATAAATGTGTTCAACTTCTTTATGTTCTGCAACTTTGTAAAGTATGTAGTGTTTTTGCAAGAAAACCTTATCTTCAACAGCTTTCTTAAATCTGCTCTTAAACATACTAGATATCTTATTGCATAGGGTGAAATTATTTTGCCCCCTGGATACATGCCATTAGGTATATATAAAACAATGCAGATCACCTGAGCATCCTAACCATCGTGATTTCTTTTTTTTATCATACCCACATGTAGCATGATGGTTCCTGTTGATTCAAAAACATTTAATTATCTTGTTGGAAGCATTCCAGTGGTTTTGGAGTCAACATCTTGAACAACAAGGAGTCTGCTCAGGCAAGTAGACAATTGGCTATAAATTCCTTTTTGGCAACTCAACAACCTACGGACAAATAAGAATCTGGAAATTTACAGAACTGGCAGTTTAGAAAATTGAACTGCTTCTGCATTGCAGAAAGCTGTACATGGAGAAAAAGAAACTCACCAGCAAGCCAGGTCTTAAAGACTCTTTGCTACTTATCCAGGATTAATTGCAAAATAGCAGGTGCCGTTTTGTATTTATTAACCTGACATTCAGCAACAGCTTAGCCAGATCTGATCAAGAAGCTCCAGCAGTGTTGCCTTAATGAGAGAATGGAAGGTTGGCTGGTTCGTAAGTTATCACAACTTCCATGCTCTTCCCTACCAAATGTAGCACCCATATTCACACAGTCTGAGTAGTGGCACCGGTCATGGTTTCATTCCTCCTTCCACCCTCCCATTTTCCCATGCAAATTGTGAAAAAAAATACAGCCCTTGTTCAGCACAACACCAATTATCACCCAGCGCCATCAAATTGTTCTGACCTAGGCTTCCCAAAAGCATGAAGCTGACTCCTCATCCCCATAAAACCCTTTTTATTTAGGTTAAAGTGAATTCCTCTCATTTGCTTTCCAGCACAGCCCCGGCCAACACTCTTTCAAGAGATTGTGCAACTACAGACCTTTATCAGGCTGGGAAAGTTGCCAGGCCAATATCTTCCAAATGACACTCTGTAGCAGACAATACTTGGCAAGGAGTCAGGAACAGATCTTCACCCTAATGGATTGAACGAATTGTCTCCTGAAAACACCACTCCCCTTTCACTCTTTTATTCCCTAGGGGAGGGGCCATTCACCATCCACCTGTGGCTTTACTCCCAAGTTAACCCTTGTTCTTTAGCTGTTCCCTTCTCCTGGCAGCTCTGTGCATGCACACACTGGGAACAGGCTCCAGCTGTTCTTCTGCCCCACTGATCCCCGAATGTGAAGGCAGCTGATAACTGTCAGATGGTCCTGGCCCCATCTCTGCCCCTGGTGCACAGCACTCAGCAGAGCCTTCCCCAGACTCCAGGACTGGCCCATGTTCCTTTCCCAAACTCCTCACTGTCTGAGTCTGCCACCAGCTCTGCTGGCAGCTGGCAGGCCACAACACTAATACAACCAAAAGCCTCACATGTCATCATCAGGCTTCACTATATTATTAAAACAAAGAATTGTTGTTGTTGTTGTTTTTAAAATCCAAGAAAGAATTATTATTTCAACCATCTTTGGCCTATCCTTGCATGCTCCTGTATGATATTCTAAGTAAACGATTTGAAGATCATTTCAGTAAAAAAGAATCTTAGAAGACCACAATAGCAATAGCACTTAGACTTATATACCACTTCACAGTGCTTTGCAGCCCCCTTTAAGCGGTCTACAGAATCAGTATATTGCCCCCAACAATCTGCATCTTCATTTCACCCACCTAAGAAGGATGGAAGGCTGAGTCAACCTGGTGAGGTTCGAACTGCCAAATTGCAGGCAGCCGGCAGTCAGCAGAAGTAGCCTGCACTCTAACCACTGCGCCACCATGGCTCATTACAACCCTTACAACACAGCAGAAACTCATACATGAGCAAAACACCGAGCAAGTTTTGTGCTACAAATACTTGCAATGGTCTGCCTCACTTCTAGTGGCAAAAACATTCAAAGCATTTACTTTGCTTTGAACATTACCCACTCCTCAAAAACTAAGCTTGACCACATTGTGTGTGTGTGTGTGTGTGTGTGTGTGTGTGTACACATATGAATGATTTCGGGCTCAATTGTGATCATACTACCTGTAATAAGACTCACATGTTACTGTCATAATAGTCCAAGTTAATAAAACAAGCAATGATTAAAAAAAAGTGACCACAGGAAAGGTTTACTATTCTATCCCTACCCCAGTCTTAAGCTGTGATAGGAAAGAACAATAAAGAATTTCAGTTCCTGCTTTTGGGTCATCATGAAAAGGTAAAAAAAAAAAGCTAATAGATTTTAAAATGTGATTTATCATCCAGTGGATATTTGTACAATGAAGAAGCTCTTGAAAATGAATCTGTACCAAAAAGAAAAATGGCACAGGGGGAAAAAATCGATAAGCTAGCGTTGCTGCAGGAAAGCCTTGCTAATATTCCTAAAATAAACCCTTTTGGAGTTACAGTTTCCCTAATGCAAACACTCATAATAGAAGCATTCAAGGACCTGATACCAAACAAGTAATTTCTGAAAAAAAGAAAATGAGAATATAGTAAAGCATTCAAGGACCTGATACCAAACAAGTAATTTCTGAAAAAAAGAAAATGAGAATATAGTATAGAAGCATTCAAGGACCTGATACCAAACAAGTAACTTCTGAAAAAAAGAAAATGAGAATATAGTATGACTGCTTTATAAAATGCCAGGGTCTGTCACAAATTTTAAAAAAACAATAGGGCTTTACCAAAAAAGGTGCTTTTTCAAGAGGCAACTGGACTTTATTCTTTTTCTTTGAAGATGTTTTGCTTCTCATCCAAGAAGCATCTTCAGCTCTGACTGGATGGTGGGGAGTGGAAGATCAGAGCCAGTCTAGTCCAAACCCTGCTCAAGGCAGGAGTCTTTGTGTAATCTCCCGTGAGGTTTTCAAAAATAATTAAATGAGGGCCTTGGTGTCCACATTACAGTGAACATCAATCCATCCCAGGGTACATGGAATACCTGGTTTCAAGAAAGGTTGGTGTTTGAAGGACGTCATGAATTGCTCCAGTTTAAGGCTCCACTTGGAAATCTTGACCAGCAATTCCAATAACCAGATGAAATTTTGGTGAAAATTCAATCATCATCTCCTTTTAATGACCCCATAAGCCCTTGCAGGGTGGAGTCTAGGCAACTGAATGGAGATGAGTGTTTACTGGCCAGATGCTCTTCCTGTCGTGCATCCAGCAGATATGTGCTCAGAGAGAAAAATATCAGCCTCTACCTAGCATTGAACTCATAGCCTCCTGATTGTGAGGCAAGAGCTCCACCTTTAGACCACTGCACCATTCTTTGGTGCAAATTCAATCCTCGTTCTAATTTCTTCCAGTTACTTCTTGGAAGCAGCAGTTACGGCCTCAACATAATGCAAAAACCTTTGACCAGTCAATGTCACAATGATATGAATTGCATTGTCTCCCTGGTGTGATACCCATTCTCACCCCTACAGGATTCTAGACCTTAATTGTGTAGCAGATTGAGAGGGAGTAAGAAGAATTGTGAATACATAAGACAGAAATTACATTTCATGATATCCATTTGACAGTCCATTTAGTTCCATCCATCCAGTCTTCATTGCAGAGGTGCCATCTAAGGGACAACACCAATCACACAGACCAAATTGCAGAGCATTCCAAATTGTATGGCTGAAGGAAAATGTCATCAGATGTGTGAGCATATCTTGAATATAAAATAAAGTGTTCACTTATCTGCAAACTAACCAAAATTTGCTACACAACTGGACTGAGGATCAACTTTAGCAATAATAATAACACTGAGACTTATACACGGCTTCACAATGCTTTACGGCCCCTCTTTAAGCAGTTTACAGAGGCAGCATATTGTCCCTAACAATTTTGGGTCCTCATTTTACACACTTCGGAATGATGGAAGGCTGAGTCAACCTTGAGCCTGGTGAGCCAAATTGCAGTCAGCCAGCAGTCAGCAGAAGATGCCTGCACTACTGCATTTTAACCACTACGCCAACTTTAATATTCCACTTAATCTTATATTATTCAAATAATCGGCTCGACCAAATGTAATTTTTTTCCCTACTGTATTTTTATAACCTTAGCTTAGCTCTTGATCTTATGCATAGTTTTGTCTGATCGATAAAAGGAATCCAGATGTGTCTTCATCAGCTTTGACCATTTACAGATCAAAGCATAACTGAACTGCACTGGGGGAGTACTTCATGTGTTCAACCATGAGACTTGAAGGTGGGCTGGAGATGTATTCCTTGCAACATGTGCCAAGTTTTTGCACAGTCCAGATTGGATTTCAGAATGAAGCAGGATCCTTGATCAATCTTCTTCTTCTTGTGTCAGATAACAGATAATTAGAGTTGGAAGGGACCTTGTAGGTCATCAAGTCCACACACCCCCACCCAAGCAGGAGTCTCTACACCATTTCTGACAAATGGCAGTCCAATCTCTTCTTAAAAGTCTCAAGTGATGAAGCTGTCACAACTTCTGAGGGCAACTTCTGTTCCATTGGTTGATTGTTCTTACTCTCAGAAAGTTTCTCCTTATTTCCAGGTTGAATCTCTTCTTGTTCAGCTTCCATCCATTATTCCTTGTCTGGCCTTCAGGTGCTTTAAAAAATAGCTTGACCCCTTCCTCCTCTCTGTGGCAGCCCCTCAAATATTGGAAGGCTGCTCTCATGTCTCCCCTGGTCCTTCTCTTCCCTAGACTAGCCATGCCCAGTTCCTGTAACCGTTCTTCATATGTTTTAGTCTCCAGTCCCCTAATCATCCTGGTTGCACTTCTCTGCACTTTTTCTAGAGTCTCAACATCTTTTAACAGTGTGGTGACCAAAACTGGATGCTGTCCTCTAGGTGTGGTCTTACTAAGGCTTGATAGAGTGGTATTAGTACCTCACTTGATCGTGATTGTATCGCTCTGTTAATGCAATTTAGGATTGCATTAGCTTTTTTGGCTGCTACTGCTGGCTCACACTTAGCTGGTTGTCCACTAAGATGTCATATCCATCCTCAGATGTTGGCGATCATGTTGGCGATTCTATTTTTATCAACAGTTGCATGAAAAAGTGCTGTTGAGTTTTGTCCAAACCAGTCCCTTAGATTTTGAAGCCATGACATTCTTTTTCTGCCTGGACTTTGTTTGCCTTCAATCTTTCCTTGGAGGATTAATGGATCAATGGAGCACTCTATTCACAGTAAATGTAAGAATAGCTTCTCTCCTGAATGGCCAGCTGAAAGTATTACAGTTTTATTTATTTATTTTATTTATTTTGTCAATCGCTTACAAGATAATAAGTATAAGGATAAACATAGATAGGAATACATGAAATGAATACATATAAGAAAAATAAAAAAACCCAATAGGACAGGCATGTTGGTGCACTTATGCACGCCCCCTACAGACCTCTTAGGAAATGGGTGAGGTCAATAGTAGAAAGTCTAAGGTTAAAGTTTTTGTGGTTTGGGGAAGAAACCACAGAGTCAGGTAGAGTATTCCAGACATTGACCACTCTGTTGCTGAAGTCGTATTTTGTGCAATCAAGTTTGGTGCGGTTAACCTTGAGTTTGTATCTATTGTGTGCTCTTGTATTGTTATGGTTGAAGCTGAAGTATTCATTGACCGGAAGGACATTGCAATGTATGATTTTATATACTATACTTAGATCGGACCAAAGGCAGCGTAGTTCTAGGTTTTCTAGGTCTAGAATTTCAAGTCTGATGGCATAAGGTATTCTGCAACAAGTAGAGGAGTATAGAACTTTTCTTGTGAAGTATTTCTGGACTTTCTCAACTGTGTTAATATCAAATACGTAATGTGGGTTCCAGACTGATGAGCTGTATTCAAGTATTGGTCTAGCAAATGTTTTGTATGCCCTAGTTAGTAGTGTGATACTACCAGAGAAAGCTATGTAGGATTAGGTTGACAACTCTTAATGCCTTTTTGGCTATGTAGTTACAGTGGGATCTAGCACTTAGATCATTAGAGATGAGTATTCCAAGGTTCTTGATGGAGTTTGGATCATCAACAAGGTCTTGACTATTCAGTTTGTATTTTATTTTCTGAGTTGAAGATAGCCAGGAGAAAGACATCACATGGAGTCCATTTTCTACCTAGTTTTAAGTCCCCTGCACATTCAGATTTTAGATTCTCAAAGAATCATTGTTGGGTTCACTAAAGGATAAAGTCTTTATCTCTTGTTGATCTCTGTTCCTATTATGGTCTTAGAGGAGAAGAAAGAAATGGTTGTTAGTAAGCTTGCTGAGTCTTACCAATAACATCTTATCTTCCTCTAACCTGAAAGAGGGAGAATTGCAGAATCAGGATATCATAGAACAAAGAATCACAGGGCTGGAAGGGATTGTGAAGGTCTCCTAGTCCAACCCCTGTTCAAGCAAAGGATCATGCCTCAAATATTAGGTTATTATATCACCTAACCATTTACAACTCCTCAACTCTTCTTCAGTTGGGCTGTTTCTTGCTTTTGGTTTGGTCCAGTTTTGTACAAAATCAAAAAGAAATTGGATTAACAAGCTAAATTGACATTGGCTGCCAATTGTTCTCCAGATTTGCAGAAAGGAGCCTCATTTGAAATGCAAGTAGTTGAAGCTGGAATTTTCTCAGTTCTACCACTGAACTCCAGTATCTTAAATATCCAAAAAATGTAGGGCTGCAGACTTTTCACTTCTCCTATTTTATTTCTCTGATCTAATTCTTCATCTAATAAGGTCAACCATTCAACTTCCTTAGGTTTCAGCTGCAATCTGGAAAAACAAATCTAGGGTGTTTTTTTAAAAAAACTCTTTTGGATTTTCCACATTGGTGATATTTTCAGCCATGCTCTTCTGACAAATCTGGAGAATCCTAGAGGTTCTCTAATAAGATAATACAAAATGGAGGACACATTTTTGTGACTGAAATCAGCTCATCTATGATTTCTCAACGTCTATCCTGTGTTAGATGCAACTTGAAGGAAATATTGGACTCCTGAAATACATCATTTTTCAAAAGATATAACAATGTTTGCTCAGTGTCATCTGAGAAGCCCATGGGACTTGGGTAGACATGTAACAATTCTCCAGACTAGAAGACCAGTTAATACTAAGTGATTTTCTTCAAAATTGGAAATTATGAAAACCCACCGAAACATACTGTTGACCACTTGCAGTTTACTAATTTACAGAGTGATTTTTTTTTCATCCAGTTGATTCAGAATTCACTTCTGATGGCAGGATCTAGAAGTCCATTTTAAGGTTTGCAAAAGATGTAGAACCGTGATGGCGAACCTAAGGCACACATGCCACAGAGTCATTTGTGCTGGCACACGAGCTTCAGGCAAACTTACCTCACTGCGCATGTGCATGCCTCATAACTGATTTTTTTTTTTGGTTGGTTTGAGGCCTTTTTCAGCCTCCCAGAGGCTTGGAAAAAGCCTCTGCAAGGCTTTTCAGGACGATAGGCCTGTTTCATCACTTCCTATAATACCGGAAGCAATGAAACAGGCCTGTAATTCGGCCTGAAAAGCCTTGCAGAGGCTTTTTCCAAGCCTCTGGGAGTCCGAAAAAGGCCTCAAACCAGCCAAAAAATCAGCTGTGAGGCACAGTGTAGGTAAGGGGTGGTGGTTGCATGCACATGCGCATGGGGAGTTGGGAGGGAGGCATGCATTGCATTCTGGGTGTTGGCCTGCGAGTGTGTGCATGTTAGCGTGCATGCGATTTTTAGCACAGGAGCCCAAAAAGATTAGCCATCACTGATGTAGAATAATCAACTAATCTCCATTCATGAGTTACATTTACCGATGTTTGCAGAGTTGAAACTATCTTTCCACATTTAAACCGTGTGGACACCAACTCTGCTAAAGGAAAACAAAGAAGTGCAAAACTTATTTGGTGGAATGAGAAATCCAGCTCTACCATACCTTCAAGATAGCAATGGCTCAATGATGCTGGAGGTGGCCTTTGCTCTCGTGGTTCAAATCCTAACAATGCATGATGTGGTGTCACTCACCCCAGCTTCTGCCCATCCTAGTAGTTTGAAAGCATAATCTATGCAAATAGATGAATAGGTACCACTTTGGTGGGGAGATGACCCAGTGCTTCATGTGGATGGTCAGAAATCATTCCAGTGCTGAGGTTACCATCCATTTGAGAGGCAACTTTGATGAGGGAGAGGGCCTCAGTTGCTGTTGCAGGAAAGCTGCTCATTTTCCTTGCTGGTGTGGGACTAGCTCACCCTCCTGTGGATATATTGGGAAGCATGTCCCCAAAGTGCTTTTTCAAGAGGCAACTGGACTTTCTGGTTTTTATTTGAAGATGTTTCACTTCTCATCTAAGAAACTTCTTTATCTCTGACTGGATGATGGAGAATGGAATGATTTATACTCCTTGCAGGCAGCTGGTCATTTGCATTCTTTTAGTGAGTCAGTAAGGGTGTCTGGATGTTTATCTGTGTCCTCAGGGTCACCTGAGTGATGCAATTGAGTATGGAGCATTATTGGAACTGTTGTACACCGGAGATAGATGATGTCTTATCCCTCTTGTTATGTATGCAGTGTTTGAAATCATTGGTTTAGTTTGAATTGTTCTTGTAAAGTGTTGGAGATGATTGGTTTAAAAAGTGCGGGAAAACCCTGCACTCTGATTGGCTGTCAGCTGCGGCTGCCGGCTATAAGTAGCAGCCACAGCAAAGCCAGTCGGGTCCGTTCTGAGTTGAAGTCACAATAAACTTAAGAGCTGAAGCACTCCGTGTCTGCCTCTCTATGCAAACTTAACACCTCTCCCTCTGATGAGAGAGGGCTGTTCAGTTTTGACATAGATGGCCTCTTTGACCCCTCTTTCAAGCCAGAGGTCCCCTCTGTCCAAAATGTGGACTTTGCTGTCTTCAAAAGAGTGGCCTTTATCTTTTAAATGCAGATGGATTGCTGAATCTAATCCTGATGGGTTTGTTCTCCTATGTTGTGCCATGCGTTCATGAAGTGGTTGTTTTGTTTCCCCAATGTACAGATCCATACATGGCTCACTGCATTGTACTGCATATACCACATTGTTCTATATACACTTGGGAAGCATGCAAGTCTGAACTAAACAGGCCTAGCAAACAGGAAGCCAAACTACTTCTTTGCATTAACATAATAGTCTGCTGGCTAATATAATATCACCATACGTATCATACACTAAATAAATAACCACACTTTCATCCATGACTGCCCACACTTTTGAATTTTACTTGCATCCCCTTCCCCCAGCAACTAACATAAGCATTATTTGTGCAGTGTTGTTTGAAAACACAAACAACATGATATGATATGTCTGTACAGAATCAGTCTGTATGCAATACGCTTATAAAGCAGAGGTGAACATCGATTTGTCCATCCATATGAAGAAAGCTGCAAGAGCCACCAAGTGGGGGCGGTCATTAAATCTATACACTGTGTTTGAATCTCTCCAAAGTTTATTCAAAGGTACCTGATTTGGTTCAACATTTTGAATAGCTACAGAGATTCAATTCAAAGGTTTGAGTGGAAAGGCTGGCTCGATCGACTCGCCTTTGAAAAACGGTGCCTTAAAATCAGTCCTTTGAAGCTCCCCATAGTGCTGAAACTTATGCTCTGCATTGTAATGTTTTTTTAAAAAATCTCTTTCAGAGACTTTCCTCCTTCTGTTCCTTGACATTGTTCACATTTATAGTCAATTAAGTCAGATTGACACAGATTGCTATAGAAATGCAAACAAAGGGAGAATTATTGGCAGTGTATCTCATTTCAGTCTAGTGCACATATTAATTTCATCCAGGATTTTGCCATCTGCTCAAGACCGACTTTTGAAATATAAGATAAAAGATACAAATATGCATCTGGAAAGGGCATGAATCCATGAGCAGAGTGTGTATCTTCACAATATGCTCCACTGTACAACAACCAAAAAGCCAAATTTGCAGATTTAAATTTCAGTCAAAATGACATAAGATTAACTATTAATTATTTTAACCACTGTAAATTTTAGTTTTTGTAATTCTTGGGCTTGTGGGATTAGTTTAATCTCTTTTTAAGTATTTATTATTGCTGTTTTTAGTTGTGTACCGCCCCGAGTCTTCAGAGATGGGGCGGCATACAAGTCCAATAAATAAATAAATAAATAAATAAATAAACTATAAGAATTGGGTGGACATGAGTGCTATGTCTGGTTATGAAACATAGGAAAATAAAATTGGTTCCAAGTTGATTTGGTGCAAAAAAAATTGTGATCCACTTAATTCCACCATTTTCATATTAATATTATATTTAAGTGAGCCAGTTTAGCAGTTAACATATCAAGCTCAAAACTGGGAGACTGAAAATTCTATTCCTGCCTTGAGCACAAAATCAGCTGGGTGATCTTGGGCCAGTCACTTTCTCTCAGCCCTAGGAAGGAGGTAATGGCAAACCACTTCCAGTGAAATCTTGCCAAGAAAACTGTAGGGATTTATCCAGTCAATCTCTGAAAATCAGACACAATTAAATAGAAGAAATATATATATTATATTTATTTGGGGGGTATATTTTATTATCTGTTTCTGTAGCACCATCTTTCAAAAATTACCAACAGATATGAAGTATTAATAAAATTGATGAAATTCCATTATGCCTTAAATTATTTAAATCAGGTAAATGGATTAACATTAGCAGCTTTTAAAATGGCATACAAGTACTAAGAAGACTTAATACTTTTTCTTCTGATTATTGCAACTTATACAAGAGAGAGTTGGCTTCTGTAAGACTCCGGTTTTCATTTTTGCTTTCTGAATTGTTTTTATTTCCCGCAATTATCTTTGGAATAAGGAATTTCTAACTTTTCTTTTGATAGAACCTGTCTATCAAGTCTGGTTGGCACCTTGCTGGCATCCTGCCATTAAAAGCTGGAGCGGGAATACAACTGTGTATGGGTCATGGGAAATAGGGAGAGGGGAATGAACATCAGAGTACTGTATTGTACCAGAGGCACCAAGGCCATGCACCCTGAGAAAAAATGTGAATTTCCCCAAAACATCTCAGCGTTCTCAGAACATCTTGGCAAACTCTGATTGGCAAAACAAACACTGATCACAGGAGGAGGGAAGAAAGAAACCTTTTTGGTATCTTTTTCACATGGGAAAATCCTAGAGTTAGCCTGATTTTACTGCAACTAACTTCCTTTAGTAAAAGAATCTTTTGTTTCGATCTGATGGAGTCGAGGGTCTTTCTTTCCTAAGGGCCTGAGCTGGGACAGGTCTGACATTACCCAGAAAAGACATGTTGAAATCAAACCTTGTGCATTCTCTATAGATCAGGGGTGTCAACCTCACGTTGTCATGGTAACATCACTTGACGTATCACAACTTTTCCCCCTTCACTAAACTAGACATGGGCGTGGCCAGCATGTGACACATCCGGCTTGTGGGCCGTGAGTTTAACACCCCTCCTATAGATCTTTGACTCCTGCATCATGAACTAATCCATTGGTTGAGAAATTTACTCCTGGGTTTATTTCATGTGGTAAAGAATGTCTGTCAGCCTCTTGCTTAAAACTTACAAGAGCTGAAATATTGTTTATGAATATACCTATTGTCAGAAGAATAATCTGGGGCTCCAGCTTGAGCCAGGTTTGTGAAGAATAAAAATGAGATCCAGACAACTGTGAGGTAAGAAAAAATATTTATTTCAAAAAAACAGTTTGCCTTAGGGGCAGTTGCAGAGAAATGGGGAAAAGTGACACAGTTAAATAGTTACATGTCCTGGGTGTGGAAATGTAATTTTTTTTAAAAAAAGTGTCTACATGCCAATTCTAGAGTGTCACTTAAGGGATATGTGGGCATATAAGTATGTTTATTCTTGTGAAGACATGAGACCTGATTTAATTAACTCTGTGGTTACCTTATCCTTTGATATCTTGGAGTCTTAGTGGACAACCAGTTAAATAGGAGCCAGCAGTGTGCAGCAGCAGCCAAAAAAGCTAATGCAATCCTAAATTGCATTAACAGAGGGATACAATCAAGATCAAGTGTGGTACTAATACCACTCTATCAAGCCTTAGTAAGACCACACCTAGAGTACTGCATCCAGTTTTGTTCACCACATTATAAAAAAGATGTTGAGACTCTAGAAAAAGTATAGAGAAGAGCAACCAGGATGATGTGGGCACTGGAGACTAAAACATATAAAGAACGGTTACAGGAACTGGGCTTGGCTAGTCTAGGGAAGAGAAGGACCAGGGGAGACATGACAGCAGCCTTCCAATATTTGAGAGGCTGCCACAGAGAGGAGGAAGGGGTCATGCTACTTTCTAAAGAACCGAAAGCCAAACAAAGAATAATGGATGGAAACTGAACAAGGAGAGATTTAACCTGGAAGTAAGGAGATATTTCCTGACAGTGAGAACAATGAAACAATGGAACAGAAGTTGCCCTCGGAAGTTGTGGGAGCGTCATCATTTGAGACTTTCAAGAAAAGATTGGACTGCCAATTGTCAGAAATGGTGTAGGGTCTCCCGTTTGGGCAGAGGGTTGAACTAGATGACCTACATGGTCCCTTCCAACTCTGATTATCTGTTATCTGATATGTGGATTAGGTCTGGGTAAGTTATTTGGGGTTTTGAGAAAGCTTGAGTAAAGATTTCCCCCTGTCTGCTATTTTTAACTTGATTAATTTAGTTTCACCTTGACTATCAATTATCTGGTGGAGACTCTGATTCTCAGTCCACTGTGGATTCTGTTTTGAGGCACGGGTGTCAAACTCAAGGTGTGTAGGGTGCTTAGATCTGGCCCATGGTGCCTTTGCCAGCAAAAGTAGAGTCGGGAGGGCCGTGTGCATTTTCGCTGACAGAATACTGCAGGAGGCTGTCACAGCCAAAAATGGAGCTCAGGAGCCTGTTTTCGCTAGCAGGATGCAAAGGTGCCCCCTGACACGAGTGATGTTGAGCTGGCTGTGCCCACCTTGGCCATGCCCACCCCAGCCCTCCTGAGGTAAAACACAACCCTGATGTGGCTCTCAATGAAATCAAGTTTGACACCCCTGTTTTAAAGGAAGATGGAAACAGTATAAAGAATAAAATATATTTTGATATAAAGCTCTTCATACTATGTTACTTTCCCTACCCATCTCAGATACTTCGTAAAAGACCTTATAAGAGGGTTTTTTTTAAAGAAAGAAAGATCCACAATATAAAAATTAAAAGGATGTGAAGATTCAAAATACTTCGGATTTTATTCATTTATTTACTTGCTGGCTTTATTTATTCATTTATTTAATTATCATTTCATTCCTGAAGACATCAGTTTAGGTGACATTTATCAATTCACTGGTTTCCTTCACTGGCCTTTATAAAAAACACAGGAAAAAAATGCTGAATCTTCAGAAACTTTTCCCCACCCCCTAGATTGAAGCAACTTGCGAGACGGGCCAAGACGTTGCAAACTGCTCAGAGACATCTTGAACCATGAGATAGGCAGCAAATAAATCTGATCAATAAATAATTAAATAAAATGACAAATAAAATGATAGAACAAACAATAAAGAGGAAGGTAGGTAGGTAGATAGACAGAGACAGAGATAATAGATAGATAGACAGAGAGACAGAGACAGAGAGATGATAGATAGATAGATAGATAGATAGATAGATATAGATAATAGATAGATGATAGATAGATGATGGAGAGAGAGGCAGAGATGATAGAGAGAGAGAGATAATAGATAGATAGATAGATAACAGATAATAAATAAAGATAGATGATAGATGATATAGATGATGATGATGATAGATATAGATAGTAGTAGATGATGTGATATAGATAGATATAGATTGATCGATAGAAAGAATAATAAAGATGAGAGATGAGAGAGATGGATGGATGGATAGATAGATAGATAGATAGATAGATAGATAGATAGATAATAAATGTGAGTTGTTGTATAAGTGTAAAGTGCAAGGAAATCAGCAGACACACGAAAGCAAAACAGAAAGAGAGTCTTAGATTGTGATTGAATGAAAAATTCAACGTGAATGAATTAAGGGGAGTGTAAAATGCTTGAAAACTGTTTATAAAGCAAATTCACACCTGTCTTGACTAATAAGGCTTTCCAAGGTTGATTTTGAAACTCATTATCACAAACAGCAATAAGATTAAAGAAATGAGTGCCGGTAGCGTACAGAGTTCCTGTTGCGTCCTTTAGAAATGTTTGCTTACCTTAAAAGTGTTTGCTCACACGTTGTTGCTTATTTATTAACTACCTTTCTCTTCAGTGAGTCGAGTTGTGAATAATAACCTGCCTTCTGGTCACCTTCCGTAGAAGTAGTAGATTTGAACTCGGATGGACCCATTCATATTCTACCACCTTAACCAAGGCACCATATATACCCCTAGAGCAGCAGTCCCCAACTCACATGGGGAACTGGGCTGTGTGAGTGGTGGGCCAACATGCATGTGTGCACCTGCAACTCAACTTGTGAAAAAGGCGGGATGATTTACATGCCCATGTACACACAGCTGGATTTGTGCAAGGCCGTTTGTAAGTTGGTTATGGCCTGGTAGTGGACGAGGACTGAGAGACCCCTGCCCTAGAGAGTTTACTAATTCAATACAGAGAGAGAGGGAGGGAGGGAGGGAGGGAGGAGAGAGAGAGAGAGAGAGAGAATAACTCTCCCTTTTTTCTTTTAATGATCCTGTAATCCCTTGCACTGGGGTGGAGTCAAGGTAACTGAATGGAACTGAGCATTTGCTGGCTGAATGCCTTTCTTGATGCCTACACGAAGTTCACAGCAGACATTTTCCCTTTGAGCTCAGAGAGAGAAATACCTGCCACTACCTAGGATCAAACTCACAGCCTCCTGATTGTGAGACAAGAGCTTCACCTCAAGGCCACCACGTCGCTCAGAGAGAATAGCCCTTAATATTAATATTAAAAAGATCCATAGTGGACCATTTATTACAACCGCATGCAAAAGGCTTTGGGAGATGCCAGACATGAGTAATTGAGTTCTCTTCCATTTGGATATTGACCTGAAACCTAACTAAATGGCCTCTTCACTGTTTCTTTTCTCTTCTCATGGAAACGTAAGTAACCCAAAGAATACAATCTCATTTCCCAACACTTCACTGTGATTTTTCTCTAGGTAACCAAAAATGTAACCACACTTCTTTATCTTATAAACACAATAAGTGGCAGAAACAGATTACGAGGTGTACAATAAACCCCACACAAAGCATTCCACTCCTTAAATATTATCTATTCTAATCAGGCACTTTAGTGAAATGGAATTCATTGTGAGGAAGGTAAATTTGGCTTTGAGTAAATTTGGCTTTGAAGATTTGAGCTTTCCTTTCTTGGCAGGCAATTGTTGAGTGATATGTCTTTCTATAAAAAAGGAAAGGAAGGACTCTAACAAATTGGACTTTCTCTTTAGTTAGTCTTTATTTTGATGCATCCACTCTTGGCATCAGAGGTGGTATTCAGCAGGTTCTGACCAGTTCTGGAGAACCAGTAGTAGAAATTTTGAGTAGTTCGGAGAACCAGCAAATGCCACCTCTGACTGGCCCTGCCCCCATCTATACTCTGCCTCCCAAGTCCCAGCTGATCAGCTGGGTCTTCTTTGATTGCCCTGCACAGGAGAATGGAGCTGGAAAGCAGGTTAGTGGAGTGGGGAGGGAATTAGAGAAGAGAGAATTCTTTATTGGCCAAGTGTGGTTGGACACACAAGGAATTTGTCTTGGTGCAAATGCTCTCAGTATACATAAAAGAAAAGATACATTCATCAAGTCAAGAATCATAAGGTCCAACACTTAATGATAGTCATAGGGTACAATAAGCAATCAAATAATACTAGGAAACAGTCAATATAAATCGTAAGTATACAAGCGACAAAGTTACAGTCATACAGTCACAAGTGGGAGGGGAGGGGTGATAAGGAGTGATGAGAAGATTAATAATAATAGTAGTGCAGACTTTGTAAATAGTTGGACAGTGTTGAAGGAATTATTTGTTTTAGCAGAGTGATGACGTTCAAGGAAAAACTGTCCTTGTGTCTAGTTGTTCTGGTGTGCAGTGCTCTATAGCATCATTTGAGGGTAGGAGTTGAAACAGTTTATGTCCGGGATGTGAGGGGTCTGTAAATATTTTCACAGCCCTCTTTTTGACTCGTGCAGTATACAGATCCTTGATGGAAGTCAGGTTGGTAGCAATTGTTTTTTCTGCAGTCCTAATTATCCTCTGAACTCTGTTGTCTGTCCTGTTGGGTTGCAGAACCAAACCAGACAGTTATAGAGGTGCAGATGATAGACTCAATAATTGGGGATTTTGCAGTAACCTTCCCCTGCCATGCCCACCAAGCCATGCCCACCAAGCCACACCACACCCACCAATCCATGCCCACAGAACTGGTAGTAAACATTTTTGAATCCCACCACTGCTCGGCATCAGTTTGACAATTGCAGATATCTTCGTGTGGGTGTGGGTGGAATTCATATGCATTTTTCTGCCTTTTTCTACACCATTTTCCTTAACACCTAACTATTCAACAATATTAGCATAATTAAAAGCAAACATTATGTTATTTTGCTTAACCTCCATTTTGTTGGATCCTTTCCATGATGTACATATTTTCATATACAGGTAATCCTTGACTTCCCACTGTTTGTTTGCTGATCATTTGAAGCTAGGATGGCGCCGAAAAAAAGAAGTGACTTAATGATCGGTTTTCATACTTACAACTATAGTAGTATTCCCAAGGTCGTGATCAAACTTGAGACGCTTGGCAACTGGCTGAGATTTATGACGGTTGCAGTGTCCAAGGGTCATGTTATCCCCTTTTGTGACCTTCTGACAAGCAAAATCAATGGGGAAACCAGATTCATTTAACAACTGGGATACTAACATAACATCTATAGTGATTCATTTAACAACTGGCAAGAAAGTTCATAAAAAATGGAGTAAAACTCAACAACTACCTTACAGTTTTGTCTGAATTCTGCAGGGCAATTTTCATATATATATGTGTGTGTGTGTGTTTGTGTGTGTATACACACACACAAACACATGCATACATATATAATATACATACATGTATATCTATCCATCCATCCATCCATCATCTCTCTCTCTGTATCTCTCTCATACCAACTATTTATCTATCTATCTATCTTTGTCTATCGTCATCTATCTATCTTCTCTTTCTATCATCGCTCATATATCATCTATATCTATCACCATCTCTCCTATATATCTCATCTGTCTGTCTATCTTGTCTATCTATCGCGCACTTATCGTCTGACTGTCGTCATTTGATCAATCGATCTGTCTGTCTGTCATCCAATAATCTGTCGATATATATGGCATAATATGCATCGTCGTCTGTCTCTAAAGATCTGATGCATCTTATCTGTCTGTCGTCTGTCTGTCTGTCTATCATTTTGTGCAGCTCTGGCTGTCTGGCTCTACGTCACGGTGTCTGTTTTGTCTGCTGTCTGTCGATCTGCGTCATGTCGTCTTGTCGTACTTGTCGCGTCTGCATATATGTCCGTCTATCGTCTGTCTTGTCTTTGTCATCTCCGCATCATCTATTATTATCTATATCGGTCTGTCTATCTTAATCATCTGTCTTTCATCTATCTATCTATCTATCATCTCTCTGTCTCGATCATCTATCTATCTATCTATCTATCTATCTATCTATCTATCTATCTATCATCTGTCTGTCTACCTGCCTGCACATACCCATGTGCACACACACACACACACACACACCTTCCTTAGAAAATTGCTCTACAGAATTCAGACAAAATGTAAGTTTTGCTGCCTTTCGGTTTGATTAAGAAATACAAATAGAAAAGACTGGATAACTGTTCTTTGGGGAACTATATAATTGGAGCATTCAAAATGGCCTTGGTGGCTCAGGCTGTTAATTGCCTGCACTTAAGTTCCAGCTGCCTACAACTGCTGTAGGCTCAAATCCCACCAGGCTCAAGGTTGACTCAGCCTTCCATCCTCTCGGGGTAGGTAAATTGAGGACCCAAGATTGTTGGGGGCAATAGGCTGACTTTGTAAAAATGCCGCTTAGTAATAAGCAGGCATATACAATGGAATGAAGGCTATTGCTCAGCACACTGGGTTGTATCCCAAAAATTGTAAGCCGCCCTGAGTCTTCGGAGAAGGGCAGCATATAAATGTAATTTAAAAAAATGTCTTCATGCAGATCCTTATGGTGATTAATTGCAACAAGAAGGTCTTTAACAACCTAAACAAAAACCACACAACAACACTGCATTTTGCTCTCCTCAGTAAAACTGGCTACCGCCTATATCTGATGGACCATATCTGAACAAATAATTAATGTAAATATATAATACCTGCCAATTAAATTAATATATAAATGTGTAGCTAATGACGGGCAATTTAACGAATGGAAAGAATTCAGATAATGCAATCCTGTTGTAATTCAATGTTTTTTAGGTGTAATATTTACAGGAAGTCCTCGACTTCCAACTTTACTTTTAGTGACTGTTCGAAGTTACAACAGCACTGGAAAAAATACTGTCTTTTGACAGTCGTTCACACTTATTTATTTATTTATTTATTTTCTTTTATTTTAATGAGATTTCTATGCCGCCCTATCTCTCAGAAGACTCAGGGTGGCTTACAATACTAAAAAGAGAAATACAAATATTAAAAAGTCATTAAATCCGAAATCCCACTATACTGATAAAACTAATAAAACAAGTTCTAAAATCCCATCCCCTCCATCAGTCCAGGCTGGTGAGTTGGAAAAGCCATGTTTTTAGGCCACGGCAGAAGGACTGGAGGTCAGGGGCCACCTGGAGCTCCAGGGACAGCTGATTCCATAGGGTGGGCACTCCCACAGAGAAGGCCCTACCCCTAGGGGTCGCCAGCTGACATTGCCTGGCTGACGGCACCCCAAGGAGGCCCTGTCTGTGGGAGCACATGGGACATTGGGAAGCCGTTATTGGCAGCAGGGTCTCCCACAAATATCCCAGTCCTATACCATGTAGGGCTTTATAGGTCAACACCAGCACCTTGAATCTCACCCGGACGGCAACCAGTAACCAGTGCAGCTCATGCAGGAGGGGTGTAACATGGGAGTATCGGGACACTTATGACCATTGCATGGTCATGTGATCAAAATTCAGATGCTTGGTAACTGACTCATGACACAATGGTGTGACTAACCTAACAATGGCAATGATTCATTTAACAACAGTGGCAAGAAAGGTCATAAAATGGATCAAAATGCACTTAACTCTCTCGCAACAAAAAATTTTGGTCGTAAGTCAAGGATTTACCTGTATAGCCTAATTATTTAGTCAAGAAACGTATTTTTTTTCCTTCGGTCACCTTAGCCAAATTTGTCTGAAATGAATGCTCAAACAAAAACAGTAACTGTAAGAAGAAACTGTGATGACGGCAAATTCAGATCAAATTACTACATTTCTTGATTTAATGCCAGATATTGTTCTGACCTAGGCTTGCCCAACAGCACAAAGCTGAGTCCCGATAGTTTTACAGGTGGCACTTACCCCTGACGAGAATTGCAAGAATGTTTAAGAATAAATCAGATAAGTGTTGGAAATGTCATCAGATACCTGGATCATATTGCCATACGTGGTGGACTTGTTCGGATGCAAAAAGATATTGGACTAAAATCCACATATGGTTGGAAAAAATGATACAACAACACATAGACTTGAAACCAGAAATATTTTTTATTGGGAATTATACCAGATATTTACAATAAAGAGTTGAAATATTTGACTGTAAATGTTTTAACAGCAGCTAGAATTGTATTTGCCAAAAATTGGAAGAATGATAAAATACCTATGCAGGAGGAAGTGATTAGGAAAATTATGGACTGTGCTGAAATGAGTAAATTGACATTTGAAATTAGAGAACAAGAAGATAAACAATTTTATAAGATATGGGATTTGTTTTATCAATGGTTGGATAAAAAGACTTGGTAATGCAATAGACTATATAATTTTGTAATAGAAATATAATAGGCTGATATAAAATATAATGTTGATATATATAACCATTGGATGAAAGTATAACATAAATTTTAGATTAAAAATATATCTTGTATATATGATGAAATAAATAGTTTAATTGTATTCAAGTAATAATTGATAAATACATAATGTTTTCTTGATAATATGAGAAATTTTCTTTTTGATAGTGAGTGATGAATATGAAAGGATGACACAAAGGATTTGTAACCAACTGACACACTGTATGTATATATGGAAGATGGTTTTTATGTTTTGTATATCCTGTTTGTATGTTTGTATCAAAAATAAAAAACTTTTTTATACAAAAAAAAGCTGAGTCCCGATAAACCCCTTTTATTTATTTATTGCTGTGACCTAAACCTTGTTCCAAGGAAACAAACACCAAACAGAGGTAACAGCAAAACCTTTTAATACTTATCTACAAATTCCATTCATTCGCAGTTAAGAGGCTATTAAAACTAATTGTCTCTGATAAGAACGAGCCTTGCCAAGGTTGTGCAAGGCTGCCAAGAACACTAGTTAAAGTTGCCAAGAAATATTTCACTCACAAAGACAAACACAAACTAAGATAGTCCGAATGTCCACAAGTCTTGAGTGCAAAAACTTCTTTGCTTCCTGCAAAAAACTCCCGTTTCTCAGCTGGCTTTTATCTCTTAAGGGAGGGACCATTACTTTGCAGCCTTACTCCCGAATCGTCTGTGCTGCTGCAGCTGCTCTTTCCTTTGAGTAGCCCTACACGCACGCACACTGGGCGCAGGCTCCTCGGGGGCCTCTTCATCACTGCTGCCAGCCTCCACTATCTCCAAAGGTAGCATTCCATTCCCTGATGGTCCTGGCCCCATCCCTGCATCACACGCAGGCCCCTCATCCGAGTCCTCGCTCTTCGAGACCTCAGCCATCCACACCTACTGCCAGCGAACCACAACACTGATTTATTGATTTATTGATTTATTGATTTATTGATTTATTTGATGTTTCAACAATTAAAAACAAATTTCCACATTTTGCAACGATACTGTAACCGTATTTACATCAGTTAATAACATCTATAACTGTATTATCCATAGCTATATTACATACTTCCTCGCTTCAAGCATTTTTGTACATATATACATATATTTACATATATACAATATGACTTTATACTCTCTGTCTCATCACTATCATTGGACGCCTTTGCGTCATTTCCTTAGCCATTTGTACCAAACATCCCATACTTTATAATACTCTCCTTCTTCCTTGTTTTTCAATAACATTGTCAATCTGTCCATTTCTGTCCATAAACCCCTTTTATTTAATTTAGAATGAATTTCCTCTCCAGCAAAGTCCTGGCCAACAGTCTTTCAAGCCTGGTGGCTCAGGCTGTTAATTGCCTGCACTTAAGTTCCAGCTGCCTACAACTGCTGTAGGCTCGAATCCCACCAGGCTCAAGGTTGACTCAGCCTTCCATCCTCTCGGGGTAGGTAAATTGAGGACCCAAGATTGTTGGGGGCAATTAGCTGACCTTGTAAAAATGCCACTTAGTAATAAGTAGGCATATACAATGGAATGAAGGCTATTGCTGAGCACACTGGGTTGTATCCCAAAAATTGTAAGCCACCCTGAGTCTCCGGAGAAGGGCGGCATATAAATGTAATTAAAAAAAAAAAAAGATAGTTCCCAATTACAGACCTTTATCAAGCTTGAAGAGTGCCCAGGCCGATATCTTTCAGACACCGCAATACTTGGCAAGCATGCCAGAGTGAACTAATTGTTTCCTGCAAATCTCCATTCCCCTTTCGCTCCTCTTTTATTCTCTAGGTGAGGGAACATTCACTGTCCACCTGTGGCTTTACTCCCAAGTTGGCCCTTGTTCCTCAGCTGTTCCCTTCTTCTGGCAACTCTGCACATGCGCACATCAAGAACAGGCTCCAGCTGATCTTCTGCCCCACTGATGTCTGACTCTGAAGGCACCTGATAACTGTCAGATGGCCCTGGCCCCATCTCTGCCTGTGATGCAGAGCACTCATCAGAGCCTTCCCAGATTCCAGGACTGGCCCATGTTCCTCCCCAACCTCCTCACTGTCTGAATCTGCTGCCAGCTCCACTGGGCACTGTTGGGCCACAACAGATATTTTCAAAGTGAATATAAAGATAATACCAGAATATTTCTTTTGGGCTTAATCGAAAAAAGACTTGGGGAAAAAAATGGAACTTTGATGGTATGTATGTTGATGGCAATGAGACTTTGTGCACAAAAATGGAAGGATGCTTTGATTCCCAAAATGGACAAATGGCTGCAAAAGTTGGTGGAGTTAGCAGAGGTGGTTAAATCGACTGCTTTGATTTAAAGAAAGAAAGAAAAAAACATGATTACTTTTGTTTGTACTTGGAAACCGCTTCCGGACTTTTTGCTTGAGATGGGGGGGGGAATGCAATGTTGATTTTGGGTTTTACCGATTAGATAGGTTTGTTTTTGTATACCATGTTTCCCTGAAAATAAGACCCTGTCTTATATATTTTTTCCACCAAAAAAGGCACCAGGTCTTATTTTCAGGGGACGTCATCCACTGACTAACCTCACTTGCGTGCCTCGCCCCCGGCCTCCTTTTCACTGTCAGAGGCCTTCAGGAGCTTCTTCTGCAGCCAGCAAGGCTTTCCTGAAGGCTTCTGCAGCCAATAAGAGAGCTCTGCGATCGATCCAGAGTTTTGTTATCAGCTACAAAGACCTTCAGGAAAGCCTTGCCAGCCTTGCCGGCTGCAGAAGAAATGGGCCAGCGAGGCAGGTGTTGGAGTGTGTGAGGCCTGGCTATAACTGTCCAAAGGTAAGTAGTAGGGGAGCTCTATCCCCACCCTAGCTTAATTTTTACCCGTCCATTCTGGAGTGGGTGGGATCTTAATTGGGGCTTATTTTGGGGGTAGGGCTTATATTGGGCCCATGTGTAAAAATCAAACTAGGACTTACTTTCAGGGTAGGTCGCATTTTTGGGGAAACAGGGTAGTTTATATTACTACTGTGGGAAGCCCCACTCTCCTAGAAGAATAAAATATTTTGAGGAATATTTTAAAAGGACAGAGTATTGTATTTCCCTAAATAAGAAATGGAGAAGCATGTTTTATTTAGAGGCAGGAAGCAGAGTCTTCTTGCCCCCAAGCAGAAAATAAGGAGACAACTTTTAAAAATGCAGATTTAGTAATCCATTCAAGACAGAATATGTTGGAACAAAGGCAGAATGGAAGGATTAGAAGCAGCCCCTCAAGCAAGATCCAAAACAAGACAAAAGCTATTAAGCCACAATAGGAATTGCCCAACACCCTTCCAGAACATAAGCCCCTTCATTGCACTATCCCAGAACAGTCCAAACTTCAAACTTGGGACCTCCGATAAACAATAAACCAGAGGTTGACCAGATTAGCTCAGGATTTGCATTTCTTCTTTTACCTATAGAGCCAGCTATGACCCCTTCATAACCCCTGCATGACTCCATAGGAATCTGACAACAGCCAATAAAATACTAAAGGACATGTTCTTGCACAGGAAAAGGAAGCTCAAATACAAAGCCCCCAAAATTGTATAAACCCCCCCTACTCTCAACTCTACTTTGTCAGCTGCCCAGAATCACAAACCCTGGTGGTTCTGCTTCATCAGTAAACCATCTTTCCAATCAGCCTCCGTGTTTCCAGTGTCTTTCTTCCAGCTTGGAACTGAACCAGATGGATATTTCTTCCAACAATACGTAAACGTAAAAAGTTGAGGTTTGATGCTATTACCTTATCCTACTGCATCAAAAGGGGTTGGAAGTTAATGCCTTTTCTTTCTTTTTTCCTTTTGCTCTACACTTTTATCCAGTGGTGGGATTCAAAAAAATTTACTACTGGTTCTGTGGCCATGGCTTGGTGGGCACAGCATGGCTTTGTGGGCTTGGCTTTGTGGGTGTGGCAGGGAAAGGTTACTGTAAAATCCCCACTTCCTCCCCACCCCACTAACCTGCTTTCCAGCTCCGTTCTCCTGTGCAGGGCAACCAAAGAAGACCCAGATGATCAGCTGGGACTTGGGAGGCAGAGAACAGAAGGGGGCAGGGCCAGTCAGAGGCGGTATTGGCCGGTTCTCCAAACTACTCAAAATTTCCACTACCAGTTCTCCAGAATTGGTCAGAACGTGCTGAATACCACCTCTGTTTTTATCTTCCCTCCCTTATTTGCCTACTGTTTTCTTTTGTATTTTATATTCTAAACTAATAAAATTTTGAACTTGAAGAAAAAATATATAAAGCAAAACAATTGGAATAGATTTAATGCCAGATAAACAAATTACAAAGAGACGAGAGAGCTGGTAAAATAAATATAGATGTATAATGTATCTCTTCATTGAAGTCCAATTAATTCTGAAGCAATTACTCAGTAATTATTTGTTGCTTCTTTTTCTAAAGAAGATACTTCAAGGAGGCAAAAATGAAATCCTCAAAACCCTTTCTTTAAGCATAAATATGTCTACATTTCTTTCTGTTTCCTTATTTCTATAGAGGACGGTAGTTTGTAGAGGGAGGGGAGAGTTTAAATGTATACAGAGCTTAAATGGCTATATCACAATGATATCAGTTTGCCATTGTTATTGTTTTGTGTGTTTTTTTTAAATAAACCCTTGACTATTTCAATAAGGTAATTCTTAAACATTTGAGAGTGAGAAAGAATAAATGTTGGGGAAGTAAAAAGATGTGGCATGCAGTGCCCTACAACAAGTACAATGCAATATGACACAATACGATGAATAAAAAAACAATTATATGTATTTCAAGCTCCCTCCAGATTTAAATCATTCAACAGCTTCTGCCTTGAAGAGAAGCATTTACATATTAGAATTGTTGAGACTAATGCAAAGAAATTCAATTTAAGCCTCTCAAAGACAACGTATACCAGATGCTTTACCACACTTTTGTTCAAAGGTATTGTGTTAAGTAGATTTTATTTGGATAGAGAAATAAAATGTTTCATTGTACTATAATATTCAGTTGCTCGTCTCCATGGAAGAATTAAGGTTCTACTCCTTTACTTGAAAAGACTGTGTAATTACATCTGAAATCATGTCCCATTTAATTGACCTAAGGTCTGTCCAATTGCTTTGGTTAACTTTTAAGTGCAGCCAAATGAAAGTCATTGTATAACTTGGGTTACTAAAAATACAATAAAATAAGCTGAGGTTCTTGGAAATAGCTTCTTAAGGTCCCTGTTCCCATTACGTCAACATGATAATATTAGCAAAGGTCGACTTTCAAAAGTCCATTTTGGACACCACATACTTCTCTTGAATACTATTTTCCCTAATGTTTTATTTCCTTCATTGCTGGGGGTACATCGCAAGGGGAAAATGCTTATGACACCAATCAGAATGTAATATGTCGCTAGTGCGGGTTTTTTTTCTTTAATCAATTTTATCCATCTAAGAAAAAGCAGGAAAAAGGAAATGGAAGGAAAGGAGTGATAAAAAGGGGAAGGTATCAACTTACTGGCCCATAAGATTTAGTGAAGGGAAGTGACTGGAAGCATCTACATTGCTAAGTTGCCCAAAAGTTGAGGCTGGGAAAATTCAAACAATAGAAGTGCAGTCAGTAAAATATTTTTTTTTTTTGAAAAATACAGCATGGTGTAGCATTGAAAGCATTACAATTACAAGCCTAATCTTGTAACTCCATTTTGGCAATCAACCATGCAGAAGATCTATAGAGATCCTCAGTCAGCAAAGTCCACTAGAGGACCATTAGTTTGAAAGAGGCCTTCTACATTAAAACTGAGGCTGTCTACATTAAGACTGAGCATCCCGCTCTCAACAGAGTGGGGGGAATATGACAGTGTTATGTATGCAGAGTTTGAATTGATTGGTTGTTCTTGTAAAGTGTTTAAAATCATTGGTTAAAAAGTGCGGTAAAACCCTGCACTCTGATTGGCTGTCAGCTGAGGCAGCCGGCTATATATAGCTGCCTCGGCTAAGCCAAATCGGGTCCGTTCTGAGCTGAAGTCACTAATAAACTTAAGAGCTGAAGCACTCCGCGTCTGCCTCTTCATGCAAACTTAACACTGGCGACGAAGGTGGGATTCCCCTGAAGAGAAGGCAATGTGGAACAAAAGAAGAGCGAGATGGCTGCCCTAAACACCCCCCCAGCCCCGTTCGATCCGACGGCAGAAGACTGGGAGTCGTATGCAGATCATTTCCAAATGTATCTGGAGGGAAACGATCTTGCTGCCATTTCCGAGCAGCGGAAGAGGGCGGTTTTCCTTACGTACTGCAGTCTGGCAATTTTCAAGATGGTGAAGGCACTCGCAGGAGCAGCAGATGTGAAGGTAATGGCTTGGCCTGATCTGGAAAGGCTGTTAAGAGCCCATTATGCGCCACAAGTATCATGCCTCATTAAGAGACACGAGTTTTACCGTCGTGATCAGGGGGAAAACGAAAGCATAAACGACTTCGTGGCAAGTTTAAGAGACATTGGGGGTGCATGCAAATTCAACAGTTTAGAGGAGGCCATGCGTGATTGTTTTGTTTTGGGCCTTAAAGATAAGGTGTTACAAAGCAAGTTGTTAATGAAACCTAAGATCACGCTGAAAGAAGCAATAGAAGAAGCCTCTTCAGCAGAAGCTACCAAGTCCTCAGCAGTAGCCATGAGGAAGATGAACAGAGCCACGAGCCATTCTGATGGGGAAAAGTCCTCCACAAATCATTGTGAGGAACTAGATTCTGAGTCAGATTGCAGTGAGGTGGAGGAAGGAATTTAGAGACTCAGAATGGAGAAGAAAAGGAAAGACCTTGGAAGAAAAAGGCAAGACTTTGATTGCAGAGGTTGTGGGGGGGGGGCCACCCCTGCACTAAATGCAAGTTTTTTGATACCATCTGCCTCCGTTGTGAAAAAAGAGGACACCTAGCAAGAGTCTGCAAATCATCCAGAACTCCACCCAACAGAAGGAAGTTTTCTCCAAACAAAGACAAAGAATTCAAGCCAAACAACCTCAGTGAGAAAATGGGGCGCAGCACAGAAGCAAATGGGAAGAATGAAACTCATCAAACAGTGACTATTGGTCATTCTTCCCCTTTAAAAAACAGAAAAGTGCATGTCAAGGTACTTATTGAAGGAAGACCTTGCCAAATGGAAGTGGACTCAGGCTCATACCTATCTATGGTGTCATGGGACACTATTCAAACACTGTTACCAAATATTCAGAAGACTCACTTCAAGAAGCAGGCATTGACTCTTAAGACTACCAAGGGAACAAGATTCCAGTAGTTGGAACAAGAGAATTCAACGTGAAGTTCAAGGGCCACACCAAGCGTCTACCCCTGACCATTGTAGACAAGGATCGCCCAAGTCTGCTGGGACTTGTATGGTTCAACCCGCTGGGTATCGAGGTGACTGGCATCAATCACGGGAGCAACACTGAGTGGGAAGAGGCCTTGAAGTCTGAGTTTCCAGAGGTCTTCAGCGACAGATTAGACAAGTACTTGGGGACCCCTATCACCTTTAACCTAGATCCCAAGGTACAACCAATCGTTTAAAACCCCAGAAGGGTCCCATTTGCCTTAAAGGAAAAAATTGATGCAATTAGATAATTAATGACTCCAAGGGTTTTAGAGCCCATAATCAGGATAGTCATTGGATAACACTCCAGTTGCGAGAGACTCAGAGAAGTCCTAACAGATTCAAAAGCAGGGTTAAAAGTCAAAGAAAAATGCACACTTAGAACAGATAAAATGGAATTCTTGGGTTACATGATTGATAAACATGGCATCCACCCCACAGAGGCCAAAGTTCAGGCAATCAAAAAGCCTCCAGGCCAAAATGCAAAACAGATTTGCAAGCATTCTTGGGACTCATTAACTTCTATCATATGTTTCTACCTCAGAGGCAACCATTGCAGAACCCCTACATAGATTACTGGACAAAAAATCTGCATGGGTCTGGGGCAGAAAGGAACAAGCTGCATTTAACAATATTAAGAGACAAATCACGTCTGATTCTGTACTGATACAGTTCTCTGAGAATTTGCCTGTTGTACTGACTTGTGATGCATCCCCTTTTGGAGTGGGGGTGTTGAGCCACATGCTTCCCAGTGGAAGGAAGCCCCTATTGCATTTTACTCTCACTTTGACTAAAGCAGAGAAACTACAGCCAACTGGACAAGGAAGCTTTGGCAATTGTGGCAGCTGTCAAGAAATTCCATGAGTATTTATGGGAGAACATTTACTGTTGTCACAGATCACAAACCTCTTTTAGGCATTGTGGCAGGACAAACCAACAGCCCACGATCCTGTCACCAAGAATGCTGAGATGGACTGAATTTCTTGCTGCTTATTCATACAAACTGATCCCAGACCTGGTAAAGACATTGGGCATGCAGATGCTTTGAGTCACTGCCCACTTCCTTCACACATTGAGGACCCTGCTCCTGAGACTCACACCTAGAAACTGTTGCCAAGCTTCCAGTATGCTGCTGAAATTGCCAGAGAGACTGCCAAAGACACTTTATTGGCTCCTGTTATAGGCTGGATTAAGAAAGGTTGGCTTCAAGATCTACCTCAACTTGCCCAACCTTTTAAATCCAGGCAAACTGAATTATCTGTATTAAGAGGATGTATTTTGTGGGGTAACAGGGTGGTTATTCCTGCAAAACTACAAAAGAGGTTTGGAAATGTTACATGAGGTTACCTGATGGTTGTCAGAAATGATTAGGAATTTATCCAACCTTTGAATCATATTGGCACAGGGTTATCAGACATGCCCTGACAGCTGGGCATCCTTGCCTAACGGCCAGGCTGAACACATGATGCGATTTACCAAGGAAAAATTCAGCAATTGGTCCAGGGGACATCACTGAAAGCTGAAAAACTTCTCAGTGTCCAGCATATGGGGCCTTGGTGGCTCAGGCTGTTAAATGCCTGCATTTTAAGTTCCAGCTGCCTACAATTACTGTAGGCTCGAATCCCCACCAGGCTCAAGGTTATCCAGCTTCCGCTGTTCTGACAATGGTTAATTGAGGACCCAAGATTGTTGGGCAATCTGACTTTGTAAAAATGCGCTTAGTAATAAGCAGGCATATACAATGGAATGAAGGCTATTGCTGAGCACACTGGGTTGTATCCCAGAATTGTAAGCCACCCTGAGTCTTCGGAGAAGGGCAGCATATAAATCTAATTAAAAAAATAAATAAATATCACTCCCAACCCCTCAACTAATTTAACCCTAGCTGAATTGTTGATGGGTAGGAAACTCAGATCTCCCCTTGACTGCCTTCATCCCAGCAACTCAATACCACTAGATTCCACTAGCAAAATTCGCACATTCACTGTGGGTGATTCTGTTTATGCTAAGAACCTCATGGGTGAACCATTATGGATTCCTGCTGAGATAACCCAAATCATAGCCCCAGGTCTTACAGGGTACAAACGGAGGATGGTGTCCTCTGGAGCAGGCACATTGATCAGTTAAGATCCAGACTACCTCAGGAGCATCGCCATTGCTCCTCTCTGGTTCCCATACCTACTGCCTCATCCAGCGGGGAAGGGGAGGATTATGAAGATAATCAGCAAGCAAGAATCAACCCCACGTGTAACGAGCTAACACGACAGGAACCATCCCAAAACCTGTCACAGTGCCAACAACCATTTTTACAAATGGAAGATTGCACATCACTACCTGACTTAGGTGCTGATATTGGGTTGGAGATGGATTGGGAGGAGAGACCAGGTTGTAGTAACCAAACAGGTTCTACCATTACTAGAAGTCCCAGTAAGGAAATGTCAACAGACACATTTCTCCCACAAGGTGAGAACCTTAAAACATCTGAACCACGTAGGTCTCAACGTACACGTAAGAGCCCCACCTATTTAAAAGAATACATTAGATAGATGGGGTTTGAGTATGGACTAAACCTAGTGGGGAGGGGTGTTATGTATGCAGAGTTTGAATTGATTGGTTGTTCTTGTAAAGTGTTTAAAAGCATTGGTTAAAAAGTGCGGGAAAACCCTGCACTCTGATTGGCTGTCAGCCGAGGCAGCCGGCTATATATAGCTGCCTCTGCTAAGCCAAATCGGGTCCGTTCTGAGCTGAAGTCACTAATAAACTTAAGAGCTGAAGCACTCCGTGTCTGCCTCTTCATGAAAACTTAACAGACACCACCTATCTCCTGTTTATAACCCAGTTCCAAGAAGGTTCTACACCCATTTGCACTATTCAAGTGACCCTGAAGGCACAGATAAACCTCCAAGTGGCCTCAATGACTTCAGAAAGAGTGCTAACAACCAGACGACTGCAAGGAATATAAATCCTTCCATCCTTCACCATTCAGTCAGAACTTAGGAAGCTTCTTAGATGAGAAGTGAAATGTCTTCAAGGAAAAACAAAGGAAGTCCAGTTGCATTTTGAAAAAGCACCTTTGGGACAACCATATAGAATGTGCTTCACAAAACCAGGGTAGCCCTAGTCCTTACTGAGAAATGGGAAGTCTCTCAAAATGTAGCCCACCCTACAGATGACAGCAAAAAGGTTCTACCCAAATGAGCTTGCCGTAGAACAACCTCAGCACATTTAACATGGATGGACTTCAACATCCCTAATCCCACAGGGGAATTCTGAAAATTGAAGTCCATCCACCTTATGCTCACTGTGGTTGAGAAAGATTTGCGTTGGAATGCTATCGTTGGCCCAGAAAATGGATTTGGCATTTTTTAGATGGAGTGCAGAGAAAGGTTATCTTTCAGCCAACAGCTGTCCTTCTTGGTTTTATAGTCAGTTTTGAGAAAATTAACCCCGTTGAAGCAAAGGTGAAAAACTTTGTTTGCTATCTGCAAGGAAAAGGGGGGGAGGAAAAGCTTAGGAAATTAAATTTCAGAGCAAATGCTAACAAAGCAGGTTATCTGGGAGACAATATTATCTCTTGTGAATTTAATAAAGGAGCACCCAAGAATATCAGACAGCAGATACAAGATAGCAGAACCCTTTACTTTTCAATAATTCTTACTGAGATTTGAAGGATTATTATTTCCTTTTGTTTGGCACTGCGTGGAGGTCTGTTCCTGATACCACCAAAATGAAATAAATTGCTTCCAGTCTAACTGGCTTTCTGGAGACTGGGTGCTTTAAGGCTGGATTGGTTGACTTCTATGTATTTATTAAAGCAGTGAGTTAAATGTGATTGTAGAGGCTTTGAAATTAAATCTGAATGCCAAGATATTAGAAACGGGACCGAAATGGGGATGGGATGGGAGTTCAAAGTGAAGATGTTGCAGTGGAAAAGGTTTAAACTCCTTCACTCTGAATGTAAAAGTGGAAGTTTTCCTTGAGTCAAAACTCAGCTTGTGGAGATTGACGTTACAACAGCACTGAAAAAAGGGACTTACGGTGACTTATTTTCAAACTTAACAAATGTTGCAGCATCCTCATGGTCATGTGGTCAGAATTCAGGCACTTGGCAATTGACCCATATTTATAATGGTTGCAGTGTCCTGGATCATGTGATCCCTTTTGTGACCACCTGTTGTGGCCTGTTGGCTGCTGGCCTCTCCAGCAGCCAAATCAGAGGAGTGTGGGAGTTGGGGTCAACATCAAGGCAACCTGAGAGCTCCGAGGGGGAAGAGGGAATGGAGCTGGCAGAGAGAGGTGGAGCCTGTCCATCAGCCCTCAGATGGAGAGTCAACAGTCCCAGTTCTGGAGGTGGCTGATGAGGAAGAGGAGGAACAGCTGGGTCCAGTGCCTGATGCACGGATGCGCAGAAGGCAGAGGAGAGGAGAGCAATGGAAATCTATGGGCCGGTCCTTGGGATGGAAGAGCCACCACTGTTAGCCCCACCCTAGCTCTGGGGATAAAAGGCAGGGGCGGAGATGTATAGGTGTGGCAGAGAACTATTCATCTTCTGGCCAGACAGACTTGTTAGCCTGCGAGAGAAACTTTTTTTTAGGGCTGCCGGCATTCCTAATAAAGGAATCTTTTGAGTTCATGTCAGAGGGTTTGTTGTGTTTGGGGAGATGGGTCAGAACACCAGCTGACAAGCAATGTCAATGAGGAAGCCTGATTCACTTAACAATCCTGTTGTTAACTTAACAGCTGCAGTGATTCACTTAACATCTGTGGCAAGGAAAGTCATGAAATGGGGCAAAGCTCACTTAACAGTCTTGCTTAGCCACAGAAATTTTGGGGCTCCATCATTGTTTAGAAGTAGCCCATTGGTGTCATTCCTGAGCTAACATGACTGGAGATGGAATTCTGGGAGCTGAAGTCCACAAGTCTTAAAGCTGCCAAGTTTGGAGACCTCTGTTATAGCACCTAAGATTTGCAGCCTAAGACAAGGGTCTTCAAACTTGGCCAGTTTAAGACTTGTGGACTTCTACTCCCAGAATTCCTGAACTAACATGACTGGAAGAGGAATTCTGGGAGTTGAAGTCCACAAGTCTTAAAGCTGTCAAGTTTGAAGACCCCTGCTCTACAGTAACCTTCAGGCCATGGTGAAACCTCTGGCAGATATTTGTGGTGGAGGAAACTCCTGCAGTTTGGGATTTTTCTCACTTTTGAAAATATTATTTCTTCAACAAAATGGATGAGCTACAATGTCTGTGGAGACTCTCAGTCATCCAGGTCATGGTTGTCCCAAAGGTGCTTTTTTAAAGAGGCAACTGGGCTTTGGTGTTTTTTTTAAGAGGCAACAAAACATATTGCACACTTCAAACTCAAGAATACACTAAGGCAGAAGAAGCTTGTCCATCCCAAAGATAAAACACCCAGACATAAACTGAGCAACGTGATATATGCAGTACAAGGCAATGAGCCATGTGCAGATCTGTACATTGGGGAAACAAAACAACCACTTCACAAGCGCATGGCACAACATAGGAGAACAAACACATCAGGACTAGATTCAGGAGTCCAGCTGCTTTTAAAAGACACAGGCCTCTCTTTTGAAGATGGCAAAGTTCACATTTTGGGCAGAGAGGCCTTGCCAACACCTGGTAGTTGTCCTTGGATCCCATGGGATCAGAGGTGGTATTCAGCAGGTTCTGACCAGTTCTGAAGAACCGGTAGTGGAAATTTTGAGTAGTTCGGAGAACTGGCAAATAACACCTCTGACTGGCCCCGCTCCATCTCTTCCCCACCTCCCGAGTTCCAGCTGATTGGCTGGGTCTTCTTTGGTTGCCCTGCACAGGAGAACGGAACTGGAAAGCAGGTTAGTGATGTGTCGAGGGAATGAAGATTTTGCAGTATCCTTCCCCTGCCATGGCCACCAAGCCACACCATGCCCACCAAGCCATGACCACAGAACCGGTAGTAAATTTTTTTGAATCCCACTACTGCACGGGATGAATGTTGTTTTGGCTACACATGATCCCAGCAATCTCTATTACCCTCTCTTAGGTTCTCACGGCTCCAACTGGCCAGGCTGTGGCAGCCCTGAAGATGCTCCCAAAATGGTTTCAGCTAAAAATGGCTTCAGCAGTGACAAATGTACAACTTCTGAGAGTAAACAAGAATAGAGCTTGGTTCCAAGTGGTGCCACCTTAGATCAGGGAGCAATATTTCTCATTTATACATTTATAGGGTACCATAAATAAGTGAAATATGTGTTAAGCTAGATATAATAACCAAGTACTATTTTAGTCTCTCTCTCCCCCCTCCCTCCCCCCCCTCTCTCTGCGCATGCGTGGATGTGTATATGTTTATTGTTGATTATTTTTCTGTAAAGGTCAAACTGTTATAGGTAACCTCCAGCACTTTCAATCCCATTACAAAATTTTAAAAGAAGTTATCACTTAATAGATGTAATCAGGGCTGACAAGAGATCACCTCCATCTATTTTATAGGTGAACTTCATATTCTGGAAATAATCTTATTAACCTGATGTCAATCCAATGGCAAATAGGTTTTGACTCATTCCTGGCTTAAGAAGATGAAAAATAACTTTTTGTCATTAATGCAAGATATATTAAAACAGTTCAAATAGCTTCTTCCTTCCTCCTGTCTCTTTTATCCTTCCTTCCTTCCTTCCTTCTTTCATTTTTCCTTCCTTCCTTCCCTTCATCTCTCCTTTTTGTCTTCTTCCTCCTTCCTTTTCTTTCATTTTTTCTTCCTCCCATCTCTTTTTTCCTTCCCTCCTTTCTTCCTCCTCCTTCCTTCCTTCCTTCCTTCCTTCCTTCCTTCCTTCCTTCCTTCCTTTTTTGTGATTTCTTTCTTCCTTCCTTTTCTTTCATTTTTTCCTCCCTCCCTCCCTATTAATTGCAAGGAAGAAAGGGAAAGGACAATTAAAACAATTTTATTTTGTTTATTTAAAGCAAAGAAAGGATAGGAAGAAAACTTTAACTAGGTGAATTTAGACCAGTAAGAAAATTTAACTGAGTAAATGAACAATTGTTAATTGATTTGTTGACAAAGAATGGTTTTAAAAAATCATTTGGATATAATCGCAAGTCTTGATTGGAAGTCCAAGAGAAGTACATTATCTGTCTGCATCGCACGATTTCAGCACACATCTGAAAGCTGTGATCACACATCCTGATCACCAAATCCAAGAGTTTCTTTTCCTTCAACAAAGTTTTAAAAACAACTACAGTAATTCACTTAACAACTGTGGCAAGACAGGTTGTAAAATGGAGCAAAACTAACTCAACAGCTGTCTTGCTTACCAACAAACTGTTGGGCTAAATTGTGGTCATAAGATAAGGACTACCTGTATATATCTATCTCAGTCTATATCTATCTATCTATCTATCTATCTATCTATCTATCTATCTATTTACCTATCTCTACTATCTCCCTCCCTCCCTCCCTCCCTCCCTCTCTCTCTCTCTCTATATATATATATAGAGAGAGAGAGAAACATGTATGTTTCTGTCTATCTATCTATCTATCTGTCTGTCTGTCTATCTGTCTATCTATCTCTATGTCTAAGATATAGTCTTCTGCCTCTACCATTTCAGACAAATGACTGCCCAACCTGTTCTTAAAAACCTTCAAGGTCAGGAAAGAGAAGTATAGCAAGTTGATATGGGCAAGATGTTCCCTTAAAGCAGGTACAATAGCTGGCTTTGCTAATGGTGGTTGAACAAATACAAATAATCAATCAGAATCAATCTGGAAGGGACCTTGGAGGTCTTCTAGTCCAGCCCCCTGCTCAAGCAGGAGATTCTATACCATTTCAGACAAGTGGCTGCCCAGTCTCTTCTTAAAAACCTCCAGGGATGAAACACCCACAACTTCTGACCTCAAGTCAGAAGTAGGTCCTCAATGTATGACCACAACTGAGCCCAAAATGTCTGTTGTTGTTAACTTGAGGACTATCTGTACTTGATTTGTTGATTTGCCCAATGAGATTGAGAAAAGAGAGACAATGAGAGAGAAGAGAGAGAGAGAGAGAGATAAAAGAAAGGAAAGAGAAAGCTGATATAAACAATTGCATTCAGCCAAAGATAAATGACCACAACATTTTGGCTTCTACAGTAGCTTAGCAGCTGAGAGCCTTTTTATCTTAATGAAAAATGCATTTTCTTAACGTATCTGTTCCCAGTCTTATTTTTTTACTAAAACTTCTCTATGCACAATTAGAGCCTAGACAAATATATATAAATGGACACCAGATATTCATTTCCTGATCTCTTTCTAAAATAAATCATCTCTGAGTGCGGTACAGTACTTTATGGTATAATAATCAGCAGTCCTAGAATTTAATTTGGATGCTAATTAGATTTATTGCAATGCTCCTTGCTAAAGAAAATTGTCCAGTGGTATGCTTATTTATTTATTATTATTATTTTTCTTCTGTGCCAGAATGGGATGCTGAACTGAACAAAAGAGAACTTCAGAAGAAACAAATGCTAAAAAAGAGAGAGACTAATTTTAAAAGACTTGCTAAAATGTAATGACAGGAATGGAGTCGAACAGAATGGAATGGAACAGAACAGAACAGAGGAAAATAATAGAATAGAATAGAGTAGAGTAGAGTAGAGTAGAGTAGAGTAGAGCAGAGCAGAGCAGAGCAGAGCAGAGCAGAGCAGAGCAGAACAGAACAGAACAGAACAGAATAGAAGAATAAAGAACAGAACAGAATAGAAAAATAGGATAGGATAGGATAGGATAGGATAGGATAGGATAGGATGGGATGGGACGGAATGGAACGGAACGGAACGGAACAGAGCAGAGCAGAGCAGAGCAGAGCAGAGCAGAACAGAACAGAACAGAACAGAACAGAATAGAATAGAATAGAATAAATAGAAGAATAGAATAGAATAGAATAGAATAGAATAGAATAGAATAGAATAGAATAGAATAGAATGGAATGGAATGGAATGGAATGGAATGGAATGGAATGGAATGGAATGGAATGGAATAGAATTATTTATTGGTCAAATGTGACTGGACACACAAGGAATTTGTCTTCGGTGCATAAGCTCTCAGTGTTCATAAAATATATTCATCAATTATAATGACTTATAATCAGCCTATAATTCCATACTTTTAACGTCTTGGTTTTCCTAGTTATCTGATAACAAGCCACCACCGAATATTTCTCAGCTGGAAAACTTCCAGAAAATTGGACTTCAATCCCAAGAATTTCCATTCTTATCAGTACAGGTAGGCCACAACTTACAACAGTTCACAGTGACTGAAGTTACAATGGCATTGAAAAAAAATGACTTATGACCATTTTTTCACACATAACTTTTGCAGCATCCCTATGTTCACAGGAACAAAATCTGGATGCTTGGCAACCAGTTTATGTTTATGACAGTTGCATTGTCCTGGGGTCATGTGATCTCTTTTTATGACCTTCTTACAAGCAAAGCTAGCTTTTTTTGAGATTTCCACCCCAAATCCTAGTCAAGTAGTCTCCAGTCAAATAAGAGCTACACTCATTTTATGAATTTGATGAAATCGATAGAAACAGTCTATAAAACCTTTCAAGAACTGAGCTCAACTTCCAAATGACAAAGAATGTTCTTTCTGCACCAACTTAGAAAACTCAAACTGCCCAAAGAGCTGCTGATCCAGTTCTACAGAGGAATGATTGAGTCTGTCATCTGTACCTCTATCACTGTCTGGTTTGGCTCTGCAACCCATAAGACAGACACAGACTTCAGAGAGTAATTAGGACTGCAGAAAATGGCTACCAACCTGCCCTCAATCGAGGACCTGTATACTGCACAAGTCAAAAAGAGGGCTGTGAAAATATCTGCAGACTCCTCACATCCTGGACATAATTGTTTTTACTTCTACCCTCAAGGTGATGCTATAGAGCACTGCACACCAGAACAACTAGACACAAGGACAGTTTTTTCCCAAATGCCATCACTCTGCTAAACAACTAATTCCCACAACACTGTCAAAATACTTAGTAAGACTGTATTACTATTATTCTTCTCATCCTTCCTAGTACCTATCTCAACCCCCTTATGACTATAACTGTGTTGCTTGTATCTTTACAATTTATACTGTTTTATTTGTTTCCTAATATGATTTGTTACATATTAGTAACCTATGACTATCACTAAGTGTTGTATCTTATAATTCTTGATGAATGTATTTTATTTTTTCTTTATGTACACTAAGAGCTTATGCACCAAAGACAAATTCCTTGTGTGTCCAATCACACTTGGCCAATAAAGAATTCTCTTCTCTTCTAGATGCAGTGTGGCCATGTGTATATCTTGCTTTCTTGGTGCTGGTATAACAATGATTTGTCATCTCTATTTCAGATATTTTTTTCCCTGATTTCCTAGTGTAATTTCCATTTTTCCCAAAATAGTCAACTTTGGAGGAAAGGTATGGTATCTATTAATAACTAAATATAAAGTACTTGTCACTTAGGACATAATTCAATTAGATAGTACCATGTTTCCCCGAAAATAAGACCTACCCCGAAAATAAGACCTACCCCGAAAATAAGACCTACCCTAAGACCTACCCGAAAATAAGACCTAGTGTGTTTTTGGGAGCCAAAAAAAATATAAGACAGTGTCTTATTTTCGGGGAAACACGGAATGCGATTTGTTCGTGGTTTCGTACATGAATAAATGTACATTGTTCTACATGAATATGGTGTTTTTTTTCATTATATATATATATATATATATATATATATATATATATATAATCTTACACGGGACAAGACCCGAATACACCAAGACCTACATACCTTTACCTGTGAAAATCTACGAAAACAAATATATATATATATATATATATATATATATATATATATATATATATATAAAAGACCTACCCCGAAAATAAGACCTAGTGTGTTTTTGGGAGCCAAAAAAATATAAGACAGTGTCTTATTTTCGGGGAAACACGGTACCTATTCTTGGCAAGGTCCTGCCCTCAGTATTTGCAAATTTCCTTTGAGACCATAAAATCATCAGATAGGACTTATTTCTTCCTGTTTCTGCCAACAACCTATTTGTGTGAACTGACCTTTTGAATAAAGCGGAGGAAAGTCTGTAGCACGAGAATTACCTCCCACCATCTCTTGATCATAAAGTTGTCTTCCATCCTGTATATTTTGAGACTGCGGGAGACCATTCATGCCAGCATGTAAGGGCAAAATTCAGCTTGTGTCAAACTGACAAGGAAGTCGGAAGATTTAAAAGTGAAATTAGCTCTCCAAAAATAACACCCGAAATCAAAACAGCTGGATAGATATTTCCATGGTAGACATAATTTCCCAAATAGAGAAATGATTTGTACAACTCTCTGCAAATGTGTTTTCCCACTTGAAATGCCATTCAGACAGTAATTCCAACCTCTCGGTATTTGCATTTGATTGGAAGGAACAAAACTCACTTCTAACTGTGCATCTTTCCTAAAAGTACAACAGATTTTTTTCCCTTCTCTCTCTCTCTCTCACCAGGTAATTGCATTTTAGAGAATCTACATCTCCATCACTGCATACCAGGTTACCCTTGAATAATCTTGGGAGCACAGAAAATGAAGTCAATAGCACTGGATCTGTTCCCCCGCTGTTTTTATTTTTGCTGGGTGTTTGTGTTACTGGGTGTTTGTGACAGGATACTCGGCTCTGCAAAAAAAGAGAAACTCGTGAGGATTTTATTTCACTCATCCTTACATGAGCCAAGTCTGATTTCACACTTCACAGTACAGCAGCGATCCTGATGCATCTGAACCACAGATGGATTAGTTTCTGGTTTCAAGGGAGAAGCAGGATCATATGCTGAAACCTTGTCAGCTCAGTTGCTTTGGGCTAACTGGGGCCTTTTTATATTCTGATAGTAAAAGGAGGAGTGGAGGAGAAGAGGAGGAGGGAGGAGGAAGAGGAGGGAAGAGGAGGAGAGGAGGAGAAGGAGAGAAGAGAAGGAGGAGGAGGAGGAGGAGGAGGAGGAGGAGGAGGAGGAGGGGATTAGAAGAAGGAAAAAGAAGAGGAAGAAGAAGAGGAAGAAGAAGAGGAAGAGGAAGAAGAGGAAATGGAAGAAGAATAGGAGAAAGAAGAAGGAGGAGGAAAGACAGAAAAACCACCAATCACAACTTTCTATTTTCCTTTCCCTGGGATTAGATCTGAATAAATCTCTTGGTCAACAGAACTCAAGTGCAACTTTATTTCCTCACCATCGATTGGATGAGATCTCTCAAAAGTCAGAGAGCAGAAAAAGCAGAGCTTATTAGATGGACTTCTCCCAGACAAAAGGCATGATGGAGATGCATGGATAACAGCCTGTGGTCACCATGTCCCCCTTTTTTTGCAATTTTTTTTATTTTTAATTACATTTATATGCCGCCCTTCTCCGGAGACTCAGGGCGGCTTACAATTTTTGGGATACAACCCAGTGTGCTGAGCAATAGCCTTCATTCCATTGTATATGCCTGCTTATTACTAAGCGGCATTTTTACAAAGTCAGCTTATTGCCCCCAACAATCTTGGGTCCTCAGTTTACCTACCCTGAGAGGATGGAAGGCTGAGTCAACCTTGAGCCTGGTGGGATTCGAGCCTACAGCAGTTGTAGGCAGCTGGAACTTAAGTGCAGGCAATTAACAGTCTGAGCCACCAAGGCCCTTCTGACAAAGCAAAGACAAGGGGCAAGTCAGATTCACTTAACAACCGGGTTTACTTGTTCAACAACTGCCATGATTCACTTCACATAAGCGGCAAGAAAAAATCGTAAAATGGGAGGGTGAATCTCTGTTAACCACTGCTACAATTAAAGGGAATTATAGGAAAAAGATTAAAAATATTTTACTACATATTTTGACAGCAACAAGGATAGTATATGCACAATGTCGGAAACAAAATAACATGCCCTCGGAGGAATTAGTAATTAAAAAAAATTCTAGATTGTGCCAAAATGGACAAATTGACATTAAAACTAAAAGATAAAGAAGAGTCGGAGTATTACGAAATTTGGGATAATTGGTATAAATGGTTGAACAATAGAAATAAGGATAAAGGAGATAAGAAAATTATAGATAGATGTATATGAATGTATGTAAAGGTATATAATTGTAGATATTTACGTGAGATTGGTCTGTAGAATGTTATATGTGGAAATTTACCATATACACCTGAGAATCTGACCTGCTAGAGATCAGAACCCTTATATAACTTGTTATTAATTTGTTATTCTGATAAAGTTCTGTAGAATTGCAAAATATTATGTCCTTGGCTTGGTTTGAGATTCATAAGTTGTTGCCGTGACATTATAGAATCATTAATGATCTCTTGTGTAATCTTTTAAGTGAAAAACAGGAAATCTGAAGAGGAGAAAGTTGGAGGATTTCCATGGAAGTATGGGACTTTCTTACAAGAATCTCTGTAACGTCTATGTGTGAAAAACAGGAAGTGTTGTGTAATCTTTTAAATGTGATAATCCTATATAAGGCTGTATTTACTGGAAGAGGGTGTTCTTTCTCCTAAACTGTTGTTTAGGGTTAGGGGCCATTGCAATATCTCTTATATTAAAAGCCTTCTACGGATTCTGATTATCACAGTCCGTTGTTTTATTTTATCGTATTCTCACATAGAATAATTTGTATAATAATGATGACACAGCACTGTTAAAATTAAGATCAATATGTGTAAAAAGTGAAAAAGAACAATAAAAATGATTGCAGGGAAAAAACACCCAACTGCTTCGCTTAGCAACATCAATCTTGGGCTCAATTACAGTCATACCTGAAGGACTTCCTGTAATAGGGAATTTTAAAAAACCAACCACAGCCTTCTAAGAGTCAAAGCTGAATCCTGAGCAGCCTGAATTGAAATTAATTGAATACTTTATTGGCCAAGTGTGATTGGACTCACAAGGAATTTGTCTTGGTGTAAATACTCTCAGTAAACATAAAAGAAAAGATACATTCGTTAAGAATCAAGAATCATAACGTACAACACTTAATGATAGTCAGCAATCAGCAATCAAATCATACTAGGAAACAGTCAATATAAATCGTAAGGATACAAGGGACAAAGTTACAGTCCTACAATCACAAGTGGAAGGGGATGGGTGATAAGGAGTGATGAGAAGATTAACAGTAATAGTAGTGCAGACTTTGTAAATAGTTGGACAATGTTGAGGGAATTATTTGTTTAGCAGAGTGATGGCATTCGGGAAAAAACTGTCCTTGTGTCTAGTTGTTCTGGTGTGCAGTGCTCTATAGCGTCGGTTTGAGGGAAGGAGTTGAAACAGTTTATGTCTGGGATGTGAGGGGTCTGTAAATATTTTCACAGCCCTCTTTTTGACTCGTGCAGTATACAGGTCCTCAACTGAAGGCAGGTGGATAGTAATTGTTTTTTCTGCAGTCCTAATTATCCTCTGAAGTCTGTGTCTGTCCTGTTGGGTTGCAGAACCAAACCAGACAGTTATAGAGGTGCAGATGACAGACTCCATCATTCCTCTGTATCAGCAGCTCCTTGGGCAGTTTGAGCTTTCTGAGTTGGCACAGAAAGAACATTCTTTATTGTGCTTTTTTGATGATGTTTTTGATGTTAGGTGTCCATTTTAGGTCATGTGATATACTAGAATCTAGAAATTTGAAGGACTCTACTGTTGATACTGTGTTGTCTAGTATTGTTAGAGGTGGTATATGGGAGGCGTAGAGTAAGTTCACTTAAACAGCTATAAGGCTAATTCCTCATCAATCGCAGCTGTGCTCGCTACTCTCCCCTCCTGCCTCGGACATTATCTTATCGCCGTGAGAATTAAAGGGGATTATAATGGATAAGTGTTAGCCCAAAGCATGATCTGATGCTTTCCACCTATTGTGACTGGATCGTGTGTTGCTGTGAGCATTGCTGCAGGTGTTGTGATGGGAGGCTGGGGAAGATACGAAGGGGAAAGAGGCTTTTTTTGTCCACTTGACCCAACTGGAGCCTTCACACCTAGCAATTTTCTTTTTCACTTGAGGTTCAGGATCAACCTTTGGCTGTGCTAGGAATAAAAGAGTGTTTGCTTCTTCCACCTTCTACAGAGATTTAAAACAAGCAAAACATTGAACACCTGTAAGAGTTGCTACCCTTCAGTGAGCTAGCTAGCTTTTTGTTTTGATCTTGATTCAACTGCTTTTCTTTCTCTGTGTTGGGTTTTTCTACCCCTGTGGTGATAAGGGACCTTCTTCTCTCTGCTTCCTTCTTGATGTCAAGAGGGCTATGGGGTGAAGACAGAGGTGGCATTCAGCCGGTTTGGACCAGTTGTGGTGTACCAGTAGTGGAAATTTTGACTAGTTCAGAGAACTGGCAAATACCACCTCTGGTTGGCCCGCACCCCCCCTGCCTTTACCTCTCCTATATTCCCTTGTTTTTTTAGCTTAGCTGATTTGTGTGGCAGAGCGGATAGCCATGGTTCAGCTGAGCTGAAAAACAGCTCAGCTTACCAGCATTGACAGAGGTTGGTCTTTGAGCCCTAGGCAAAGCGCACATGCAGAGAACTGCACATAGAACCAGTAGGAAACAATTTGGAAACCCACCACTGGGCAAAGAGTAGAGGTTCTCCAAAGGAAGATCATCTTTGCCCTTTGTTTACTGTGGCCAACTGTCTTTCAGGATTGGTTCTCCTGTCCATCATAGCAAGTGAGCCACGAGACAGTTGTCTTGGTTGATGCAACTGCTACATATTTTAGTTACACATTCATTATTTGTTTCCTACCTTTATTGTTTTTACAAAGAACTCAAGGCTGTGAACATATCCAGCACACCATGTAATCCTGTTCCTTGCCAGTGTTCTGTTTGTGTTCTTAGTACATTATTTTGGTTTTCATTTTTGTTTCTGGTGCATTTAGTAAGTCACTATTTTTAATTTGCATCAGTGCTTGGTCTCAACTGGTTGTTGTTTTTTTTTACATATCAGCCAATCCAAGCTTTTCTTCATCGATTGTTTGTTTGACCAGGAGTAAACCTCTGCCAACATTTCTGCAGAGCAAGTATAATCTGTCAGCATTACTACAAGGATGTTATGCAGTGTGTATAGTTATGCATTTTCTTGTATTTCAGGCAAAACTGTCCAATTCAGCTTGTGTCAAGTTAATAAATCCAGCAGCATATCATCTCATACTCCTATTGATATCTTATGACTATCATTTGTTGGTTTTATCTTATGATTTATACTCATCACTTGGTTGTTTGCATCTACATTGAGAGTTTATGCACCAGAAACAAATCCCTTGTGTATTCATTCAGCCAATAAAGAATATTCTAATCTATTTCATTCCATTCCATTATTCTATTCTATTCTGTTCTATTTTATTCTATTTTATTCTATTCTGCATTCTATTCTATTCCATTCCATTCTTTTCTATTCTTTTCTATTCTATTCTTCATTCCATTTTTCTATTCTATTTCTATTTCTATTCTATTCTTTTCCTATTTTTATTCCTATTCATAGTCTAGTCTAGTCTTCATTCTATTCTATTCTATTCTATTCTATTCTATTCTATTCTACTCTATTCCATTCCATTCCATTCCATTCATCACAGGTATGTTCCAGGTATTGATGGCTTTGATAGTTTTTCTGTCATTCAATGTTATCATTAGCAATTTTCAAAGTCTTTGGATGTATTCTTTTCTAATCAAATTTTAATTTGCTCATGCTTGATGTTATCCAAGTTTAAAATGCCCAAATAATCATTCATTCTGTTGGTTCCTGATGGTTCAGCCATTTAGCATTTCAATTCTATTACTGTTCATGATTTGCCCTAGCACATGTCTCTAGGCTCAATTCCATTTCTATGTCAGTGCTAAAAAGAACACTTATTCTTCTTTGTCTTCTTGTTATTATTATTTAGTTAGAGCAACATTCCATTACTGGAATGTTCAGCAAGCCGAATGGATCCAAACAGTTTGAATAACTGTCATGCAACATATCTGTGCCAAATAGTTTCTATTGGCTCATGCCAAATATGGAGATCTAATCTTGTATTTTAAGCATCCCTCAGACCCATCATGGCAATTTATAGGACCCTAAGCCTTTGCATTTCATTTGGAGGGTTATTTTATTTTTGCAGTGGCCAATTCATTATGATCAAATGTCTTGGGAAGACTGCGTTTTAAAAAGTTCAATTTTGGGAAGAAAAAAAAAATCAGAAACCTATCTCAGTACAGCCAAATGAATATTTTCTGGGTGGTTTTTGCTAGACACAAATGTTCTAGAGAAAGAATATATAAACTCGGTTCACAGGGGGATGGAGAGAAGAGAAAGGGATAAGAAAGAAAATAAAACTGGATGTGTTCCCTCCCTCTTCCTCCTCCTTCCAAGCTTGTGCATTTACCTTGTTTGAAAATTACTCTCTGTCACTATTGTGGTTTCCCTAAGCAATTCACCACAAAAGAATAGAAAGGAAACCAATAGCTATGATCCATCTGGTGCTGAAATGCTTTTAATGAAAGCATTGTGGTTTCAAATGAGTGCTATCCATTATCTTCTTCTTTTTTTTCTTTTCTTTTTCTTTTGAACTGCATGAAAACTCATGAGACTCCTGACCAATATTTGCCAAAGAAAAAAAGCACAATAAAAATGGCATTGAAATATGTGAATTCAATGACAGTGATATTAGTCCCGTCTTATACTTCGACCTTTCTACTACCAGAAAACAGAAAGCTGTTATAAGGGTCAGACATTTTTTGGCAGAAATAAACCTCCTTAATGCCACTCAAATGCTTACACTCCAAATATGCTTCCCTACACCAATCATTTTAACTAACGTTGAAGGGAGATGAAATAAATGGAATTGTTTGTTGGGTTTTAGACTAGTTCCGTGGAGTTTCTTCCAAAGAGAACAAGATTTGGGAAGAGTGAAAAGAAGAGAGGCAAATCAACTTCCATACAGATAGTCCTCAACTTATTCAACACTTCATTTGCTGACTGCTCAAAATTACAATGGCACAGGAAAAAGTGACTTATGACCGTTTTCATGCCAGCAACAATTATAACATCCCCATGGTTTATGAGATCAAAATTCAGATGCTTGGTAACTGTCTCATATTTATGGTGGTTGCCATGTACCGGGGTCTTGGGATTCCCCTTTGTGACCTTCTGACAAGCAAAGTCATCGGGGTAGTCAGATTGACTTAACAACCATGTCACTAACTTAACAACTACAACGATTCACTTAACAACTGTGGCCAAAAATGTCATGAAATGGAGCAAAACTCACCTAACGTCAGGGTTCCGACAGATGCCCTAATTGATTCATGAGTCTCAAGCCAAGTTTCAAAAGAAATCCAATTATTTATTAGGAGCAACATGTTGTCACTTTCCCCAAGTGCAGTCGGCTCTGCCCTACATAATTTACTGCCCACCTATGACCCTGTTTATCCCCTCCTTCCAGGGTGTGTCATAAATCACATTCTCCAACTAAGCACTTTTGGGGGCTGTAGAAAACACACCTCTCCGGTTGGCTCTGGTAACCTGGGACACCATCTAGAGAAAGGTATGCATGGAATGTGCTTCTGGTCATAGCAACAGAACTGCTTCATCAGATCTCCTCCCCCCTCTTCTTATGGCAATTCAAGAGCAGGGCAGGAATGCTTTATGAGTTGACACTTAACAAATGTGTCACTTAGAAGCAGAAATTTTGGGTCAATTGTGGTTGTAAGTCAAGGATTACATGTACTGTAGATTTCTTTCTATCTGTATGGAATGACATTCTTTAAATCTGTCTTAGAAATGAAAGATATATGAAAGGCACCATTGTACCCACAGCTGGAGAAAAAGGTAGGAAGGATCAAGAATTGGTCAAAACTAAGTGAAGTTGAACTGCATGGTTTTTAGTTTAAATGTCTGATTGACGTACACCCACTCTTTCCTAACAGTTTAATAAAATCCTGCAAAGAGGTAAAATTGGAGATTGGTTAACATCTGGCAACACCTATCTAATCATGAAAGATTCAACAAAAGGGGCAGAACCAAGCAACCACCAATTAACTGCTTACCCACAACTTTCAGATTGCTAATAGCAATAGACTTATATACTGCTTTACAGCCCTCTCTAAGTGATTTACAGAGTCAGCCTCTTGCCCCCAACAATCTGGGTCCTCATTTGACCAACCTTGGAAGGTGTCATGACCCAGGGTGGGATACAAAATAAACACAGTCACAAAAAAACAGATAAAGCCCCTTTTATTCCTTCATTTTGCTTCCAAGCTCCAAATATCCTTGACTGGAGACAAAAAACTCCCACACAAGCAGATACAAGAAGGAGGAAATGCCGTTTAAATTATAAAGAGTAAAAAACAACACAAACCAGGCAAGATAAGGGCTTGAAGATGTCCACAGATATCAGAACACACACTGGGAAGGATGCCAAACTCACAGAGGCACAATAACTTAGAGATATTTCCATGCATTGTTTCCAGCACTAGCCCGTATGCATGTCCGTCCTCTTATCCAATTGTCACAGCTGCAGCCCATGAAGAGGATCAAGGCCCTCTCCTCCCCAGTAGACCATGCCTCTCCCTTATCCTCTCCTCCATGCATGCCATAGGATAGATAGGGGATGGGCCTGGGTCCTCCTCTGACTGCCCAGCCAGCCGCTGCCCTTCCCCAGCCTCCTCCACAACCTCTAGACCCACACTTCCACTTCCTGTCAGCTGTTCCTTCTCTCCCTCAGAGTCAGTCTCCACCAGGGGCATGACACAAGGATGATAGGTTGTGTCCACCTTGAGCCAGTGAGATTCGAACTGCTGAATTACTGGCAGCGAGCAGTCAGCAGAAGTAGCCTGCAGTACTGCATTCTAACCACAGTGCCACCACGGCTCACAGTATATAACAATAGAACTTGGACTTATATTATGCTTCATAGCTCTTTACAGCTCTTTCTAAGCAATTTACAGAGTCAGCCTATTGCCCCCAACAATCTGAGTCCTTATTTTACCAACTTCAGAAGGATGGAAGGCTGAGTTAACCTTGAGCTGGTGAGAATTGAACAGCTGGCAGTCATCAGAATTAGCCTGCAGTACTGCATTCTAACCACTGCGCCACCATGGCTCTTATTGTGTGGTAACTGATGCAGTCCAACAGCATCCACCATGATTTAAAGACCTGATTATTTGCACAGTCTGGGCTGTGCTGACCTCCTGGGGGGGCTTGGTGGTTGTTTTAACTTTGGGGGTTTTAAACTTTTATATTTGACTTGTTTTTGTTTAATTTGGTTTTAGGTAATTATTTATTGTTATGTTTTAGCTGTGAGCTGCCCCAAGTCCTTTTGGAGAGGGGGCGGCATACAAGTCAAATTAAATAAATAAATAATAAATAAATAAATCTAGTTGTAAACAAGCTCTTTCTACCTGAGCAGAAAGGGAACTACCCAAACAGCAGAAGAACACACACACACTAATCATTTCCTAAGTGAAAAGATGCTTTTGGAAAACTGCAAGAGAAGGAAGGCCAACATGAAGACCATTTGGCTGGATTGCAATAAGGCATTCAACTCCTGCCACGTGGCTGGATAAGGAAGTGGGTAGAAATAATTGGAATCAGTAGGAACATCAGAAGCTCTGGGTGAAGATCAATGGTGCAATGCAAGACACAGTTGTTGGTCAGTGGTAATAGGTGCTTGGAGGTCAAGACAAAAGCAAACTCTATCAAGAAGACTCACTATTATGAATACTGTTTGTTATTACACTGATTCCTCTGTCAACAATACCAAACAAGTCAGGCTT